>JXSR01S028969.1:0-14353 GCA_000969725.1 Ophiothrix spiculata
CCTCTATCCATTGATACCAAAATTATGGAAATAGGTACATGAATGACATCACAATGGTGTAATAAAGCATGGCCCACCTGAAAATGTTGATTTTCGTTGAAAAATAAAATCAGATTTTTTCAATAGAGGGGATACTTATAAAAAAAATTTACAGTCTGTTGACAGTCAGTTAAAAGTGGGAGAAATGTGTTACTTTGCACATTGACTATGCAAAGATCGATGCAAATTTCATTCTTGGCGCCATCTCTTCTAGGTAAAGTTTAAAACTTTTTGATACCCCGTCGTATACCGTATAGACAAAATCTGTATTTCACTAGCGAGTAAATATACTTTGTGTTTAAGTCATAGCAAATATTTAATTGCATAATATGAATCTATCCAAATAATTATTTTGGTATGTTTTTTTTTTCGTCATCATTTTTTTTTTCTTTATTGTAGAATCAAAAAAACTATTACCTGTTGTGTCACATAAGGGAAAGAGTATATAAACAAAACTTGTATTTCACAAGTATGTAAATATGCTATGTGTCAGGCCTTCAGCTAATATTGGAAGGATTTTTTATTTTTTTAATCTATCCAAATGATTTGGCTTAAAAGGGGAAAGCACCTTACTCAATTTTACATTTTGCAAATTTCAGGGGTATGAGAGTTCCTCTTTTCAGCTGATTTCCTCGTTTTTGAAAATTTTCATGTGTTAATATTTTAGCTTTTTTATTGTTTTTCAGCCTGTTTTTGACCTTTTTCCCAACTTTACGACGCTTTTCCTCATTTTTGTCAACTGTCCTCTCACACCCCTAAAATTTATGTTGTACCATAACTTTTGAACAAAGTGCTTAAAGTTAATAAAAGTATACATTTCAGGAAAGGAATATCACAAGGAACATGATGGTGATGTTGATTTTTGACCCAAAATCATATTTTTTGAGAAAATCACAAAAAACACATTTTTTGGCCATTTGGACTTCCGGACAAGCTAAAAACAACAATTTTTTTCTTAAATGACCTTTGAATGGGAATTTTAATTTAAAACACCCACTCGGATGTTGCGTCCTTGTACTATAACTGTGGGTAGTATGAGTGAAAATAAAGTTTGAACATAAATAATTTGGGGCTTCCCCAATGAGACACTTAAATAACATAATAAGAACATGTTTCTTCCAAGTTACATCAAGCTTTTGCCAATTAAGATCATTCATCATAGAATCAACTGAAGTTCTAATATCTGCTGACAGAATGATTCTAGCAAGGTTGTTCATAAGAATTTGTAGCCTGTTAGTAAGAGTGAAAGAGCTATTAGACCAAACTTGACTACAGTAATTAAAGTGTGGCATCACTAAAGAATCGGCAAGTTTCTTAAGAATATAATTTGGAAGATAATATTTGACACGACGAATTACACCACAACGTTTGGAAACATTGGAAGCAATGAAGTCAATATGCTGAGCCCAAGTCATTTGAGCATCAAATATAAGACCCAAATATTTAAAACAATCAACCTTTTAAATAATTTCACCATTATAAATCAATGAAATTTCTTTAAAACTTTCAAGCCTATGAGATGAACCAAAAAGCATAAATTTTGTTTTACTGAGATTTAGAGTAAGATTATTTTCCCTAAACCAATCAGCTACTATACTCATATTATTATTAAGACTAGTTTGAAGAGAAGAAGGGTTTGATGAGCTAATCAACAATGAAGTATCATCAGCATACATAACTGATTTACATAAAATATTATTTGGAAGATCGTTTACAAAAATAATAAATAATAAGGGACCTAATATAGACCCTTGTGGAATTCCAATATCAATAAGTCTTAAATCTTTAAAAACTTGAGCTAAGTGAGACCAAGTTTTCTCCAGAGATGTTATAAACATGTCTGATCAGGTTTGAATGTTGTATTAGCTTTACAGGTTCTAGCCATGATGACATATGATTAGGCCAAAGAAAAAAAATATAGTCTGTCTCAGCTTCCCGCGCGCATAGCTTTTAAAAATCCAAATTTAGCGCATTTCTTTTGTTTTTAGGTTTTTGAGAGATTTTCAGTTTTTTTCATCATTTTTCCTACTACTGGAAAAAAAAAGTGAAAAAAAATATAGTGCCCCCAAAATGCAATGAAAAAAAAATAGGGGGGTATTTCCGCATTCGCGTAGCCCTTCTTTACCAAAAAAAAAAAAAAAAAAAAAAAAACGCATAGCGCTTAGGGTTTTGACCTTAAGTAAGCTGAGACAGAGTTCTTTTTTTTTGGCCTTATGAAAAGTCATAAATTTTATTTGAACCAAACCAATAAAGACAAAATATATGTAGCAGTGCAATTAGGAAATGGTTTAAAATCTAGGAGAAGTTTATTGATATATTGCTTTTTTTTTCTAAACAACAAAATTTGTTTCAAAGCAAATATTTATCTTTTTTACAAGAATGTTATCAATATTTTAGTTCAGCAGGAATAAAAAGTCTATTTAGAGAATAAAAGATAAGATTTATTGTTTTGCCTGTCATCTATCGTCTCATAATGGATGGGCATACATTATTTTGAGTAATGGGTGCCCCCAGAACAATAAATCGCCATCTTTTATTCTCATTCTTAGTCACAAATTTGAGTCATTTATAAACCAAAAACGATGTAAATTATTGCCTAAAACTATAAACATTATCATTGGAGAAAAACGTACAACCCTATTCAAACATGAAATATTCCAAACCCAGTAAAACTGTTTGGCCGGATGTGTGTGTATACCTGTATCGCGCCATGATTTTGAACGCGTGGCTCCACTGTGTTTCACGCTGAACGCACTGTCATCTATCGTCTCATAATGGATGGCCAAAATTCCTTATTAGGAAGTAAAATAGCACTTGAATTAGTATTCAAAGTACTTTCTCAGAATGCAATAAAATCAGAAGGTATAGAGATAAAACTTGAAGAAATTTGTGACTATGGCTAGTCTCTTTAACTAGGACTCTGGATTACTTGAATCCATCTTGGTTATATAAGAGTAACTTATCCTACCTTCATTACAAATCACTTATATAACATTGGATAGCTTTGAGATATAGATTTATTTGTATCACTCAAAATTAGTATTCCATTTATCAGGTAGACTTGATTGATTAAATTGTCAGCAAAATAAATCCATTAAAAAGGTTTGTCAGAGATTATTATTGAAAAAGCCTGGATGACAGAACAATGATCCTTTTTTTTATAATTTTTAGATTCATCCAGGCATTTTGCAGAAACGAACATACAGATTTATTTTACCACACATAGAAGCCTGATATTAAAAATCGTGATTTATTGCTCTAGAGAGATTTGAATGCACATAACAAAAGGTATACTGAAAAAAAAGCAGCAAATGAAAATCTTGAAATGAGCAAAAAATTGTATTTGTGCATCGTTTTTGCCTGCAGCATATAAACCTGCTCAATCACATTGCCTTCTCATACTAAAATGTTCTGTATGCTCTGGTGGCAACACCGTGGCTTTCTAAGCTAGTGCTCAATATATTAAAGAATGAGCTCAAAAAAGTTCAGCCACAAAAAATAAGACACTTGTACTTTATAAATGATACTACCTGTGAATAGAGTTAGATATCCACATAGAAATATATTTGTGTACAATCATATAAAATGAGAAAGTGGTGAAACTAGTGAAAGTAAAAATGATCAAGAATGATCATACTAAATTAAAATATGGTGAAAGTAATTTCACAAATTATGCATCTATCATGGTAATGCAATATCAATGAAAGGAGGGCAAAGTTTACAAAAGTCTAATGGCCTTTATTTGATTATATTTAATCATTTCAGTGCGTAAACCTTGGGGGGGGGGGGTTCTTAGTACAAAGTGATCACGGGGATGTGCCGCAAACTTGGGTAGCAAAATCAAGCTGTCTGGTATACCATTGGGTCCTTTTTTTTTGCAAAATGTTGTATTTTGATGGGTCTGTTTTTTCAAAATTTGCGCCAAAAGGGCACAAATTTTGGTATATGCATGGGTGGTACTTCAAATTTCCCAGCGGCACACCCTACCAAAACCAAACTTGAGTACCTCCCCCCCCCCCCCGGCGTAAACAGTTTATCAAAAACAATAATTGTATCTTAAATGTACACTTGCACTCCCAATACAATAGAAACAACAGTAAGATGACATAGCATTTCATGTGCAGATTGTCATCCTTGTTGGCTACTGCCTTTCATCTGGAATTCTCATCTTAACTCTTTCGCTCCTTAATTTCTTTTTCATAAAACGCTCTATTTGGATGAAAAGCAGCTCAGAGCACCATACCACAGAGTATTCACTTATGATAGCTGTAGCTCGCTTGGATGATTCTTTTTGCCAAAATTGATGATGGCACTAGATACCTCTTTGTGTCAGGCCGAGTTTTGATTTTCTTCGCTTTTTTTACAGATATATTTTATAATTATGGAAATTAATTTCGTCCAATCATGTATGCTTTTGCAAGCCGCTGTGAGAGCCTTTCCGGAGTGAAAGAGTTAAAAACAAAAAATCCGGGTTGGGTCATGTAAGTTCATTCCAATAACACTGTAAATTCTGTAAAAATCATGTAACCTTGTGAGCTGTCAGGCAACCATTATATTGAACATGAATTTGAAATATCATTTCTTTTCACCTAACAAAGGAGAAATTGGCTTATGTGATTATAAATTGGTGGTACTCTCCCCTAATATGAAATCTTGTTGATCATTGATACCCAAAAAAGTCGTTAAAAACCCCAAAATTAAATCCAGAAACAAACCTATGTCACACTGATTTAATATCAATTCACATCATTTTGTTCTGTTGTTAAAAGTAATGGGGATATTCCCCCCCTTTTTTTTGGGGGGGGGGTGAAGGATATTTGTGGAATGATCTTGGGCTTTAAACACCACCTAATTACATGATCTTGGCATCATAATATTATGAAAATTTTCAATTGTATTGGCAATTCGCAATTTTTTTTTATTTTTGTTAGTTTATACAGAAGTCCTGGAGGACTGTAGGGAGATAGAACTATAATGGTGAAAATAAATTAAAGGGGCATTAGACAATTTCAAAACCATCCCCAATTTTTCCCCCTAACAGGTTTGGTTTTCTCAAATTTTTAATTTTCATTTAATTTTTTGAAATATTGCCAAAATAGGTAGGCCATTTTTGTGGCAACAATGGCCACCTTCAACCTATCTTTTGCAATATTTCAAAAATTCAAAAAAAAAAAAAAAAAAAAAAAAAAAAAAAAAAAAAAAAAAAAAAAAAAAAAAAATGATTCTGGACATTGACTTCTAGATTCTAAAAAGTAATTTAGTTCCAAATTTTAGTTAGGCTTTCCACAAATGTTTGTTGCCAAAAATGCATATTTTGGCAGTTATTCTAAAATCGTATGATTTTGTCAAAAATCAACATCACCATTGTGTTCAGCATGCAAATTGCCTTCTAGAAATGTATACTATTATATGGATTTAAGTTTCAGTTGGTGTGTTACAGAGCAGAATCCTTCCCAAAAATGGAGGGTTGCACAAACCTTAAATCGGCAGTTGCGACCAAAGTATTTTCTGCATTATGCATTGGCCGAATGAGTCTGCAAATACAGCCAATTCTAAGATTTAAACTCGATTGGCAATAATAATGTTTCGCTGCCGACAACGATTATTAATAATGAGAGAAAATAGGGGTTGAATTTGACAATAAACTTTGCATGCTTCCATTATATTACCGCTTACACTTTACATAAATCCTAAAATAGTTTGGGGTTGATGCTGAACCTGTCCTTCAGGTACCACATCGGTAAATAAATTATGTAGCGTCGTCTGCTAGATTGAGAATGCCTGTTGGCAGGCAGAACATGACCCTTAATGCCTTAAATTAATTCCAGAATATGTAGAAAAGAGTATTTTCCCCAAAAATGTTGAGGTTAATCCTGCTTATTGGACTGTTATTAAATGATTCATGATGAAAAGATTTTGTTCATACCATTTTTGAAGAAATTTTACGACTTTTGGAGAACACAGGGTTTCTTGTGAGTGGCACTATTTTCCCAATGGGTATGGGCGCACTCAAAATGAAGCGTGACTTTGATGCGGCGTATCTTGAAAACTTTGCCTTAACCATATATTTTTTTTTCCAATTTGTAGAAGAGATATGTCCATTATCTTTTAATTGAGACCATGCACATGGTAACCAGTCGCTTTTAAGTCAAGAAAATGACGTCTAAAGACAGGGTATTTTGCATGTAAAGTCAATGGGGATGTATTTACCGGTGTGTTTCCTTTAGATGCTTCTTTAACAAATTCTAGAGATAAGATTTCATTAGTACCAGGCATGAACGTTACACAAAAATTTTTCCAAGGAGTCTAGCCTAACTTTCGCAAGAAATTGTCACAAAATCTAAAATGAAAAAAGAAAATAATGTAAGATGATATTGGACAGACTTTCCAAATAAGTAATCAGGAAGTGTAGAAAAATTTTGAATCTGAGAGTAGCAATCTAGGCAAGTCTTTCTTAAATTATTAAACCACTAAGTATTGAATAACTTCAACATATTTCTCAAGTGACATATTTTGTGTTTTACATTACAGATATAGTGATACCTAGGGGGGGGGGGGTCTTCAAAATTTTTTTTACGTATTTGTTCCCGTGGAAAATTTGCCCATCTCTATACCTTTTTTTGACTGAAAAACCAATCCATCAATATACCAATTTTGACCAAAAAGCACCCAATTTTAATCCAATTGGGTGCTTTTTGAGCAAATTTCCCCAAAATACACCCAATTTAGACAAATTGAGCGCATTTTTTTTTGATGAAAACCACCCCATAGCTATACCAAATCGGTCAAAACCCTCCCCAAAAGGCATGCACATATACGTATACATTGTCAATGTAAGTACCCCCCCCCTGGATTAATACAAGTACATGAGTAAAAGTAGACAAACGCAAACATCTCCATTTCAGTTGATATAATTAGGCTCATTATTCATTTTACCTCTTGAATCCATCTTTTGAGTTTGTTCTAATGTTACCGGTAATTCTCCACTTTTGATGATGAAGTAGATAAAAAGCAAACATTTCTTGATTTGTTGATATAAGGCCAAATAGAAAAAAAAATTGTATCTCATCCCTGTCTTCACCATTTTTTAAGAACATATCTTTAATTTTCTCATTTGCTAAACTTGGTTTCTGTAACTATTGTGATGGAAATAAATCGTCGCTGTTCTGACATACCGACACAAGAGGCATTTTTGACAAAATGAGTAAAGCTTGATTTCTGAATCTATAAAACATGCTCTTTTTCCTCCAATATTCAGAAAAGACAATGCACATAGTTAAATGATATAAATCACACTATTTAAAATTTGTGAAAATATTACCCATTGAAAATTATGAGCATCTCCTTTGTTAAGCCTTTGTTTAAAAGTCATGTGTCGGTATGTCTGAACACAAAGTATCCATTTCGCATGGCATATAAGTCCTTATGTATTTCCTTATGATATTTCTTTTGTTATTCCTTTGTTTACTCTCGTGTCGGTATGTCTGAACACAAACTACTGATTTTGCATTGGCATATAACGTTATGTATTTCCTTATGATATGTGTGGCATATAACAAAAAACTGTGTTGTGGTGCATAACTTTAACTGTCAATTTATTCAAATCAATGATTTTGAATGCAATGATCTTGGAAAAGGTATGTAAATAATCTTTAAAACATGGTTATTCACATATATGCTAAAAGACACGACAAGCACCTGCTGAAATTACACAATAAATTTTTACATGTAGCGAATTTTTAAACACTGATTTTCTCAAAACAGCATTTTTACTCTTGTGTCGGTATGTCAGAACAGCGACGAAATGTTAACAAGTATTTGCGATTTATAATCATATCTCACACATTTTCTTAATGCTATGGTCACATAACCACCCAGCTGTAGTAGACACGCCAAAAACATGGTATTGAATTGAAACCTTTCGAGTTATTAACAATGTTTTCAGGTTTGGTCCATTAACAACCGACCAGTGACTAACCGGGCAGCGCAAGCCTTCGCCAATGTCATACCGATGTTTAGGCGTTGCGGCTTCCATCCAATTTCCAGACACCGGTCAGTGACCACGGACACCGCCACGGACACCGCCCAGTCTCTGAATTTCTACACGGTAAGACGCCGTAAAAACATTGTCATCTCGCCGGAAGGTAATGTAACCAGGGTATGCAGCTAGTTGTAGATATATGGAAAGAACCGCAATTGTCAAGAGGCTTTAACTTATAATTCGTAAAAACAAAGTGTTCAGAGCACAAATTTCACACAGAAATAATCAAAATGTTTTTGAAAAAAATAGAGTCTGGACAAAAGAGTCTGGACAGGAAACACTGTAATTTACTTAGTCGAATTTCAAGTTGATGAATATGTTTCTTTTACCTTTAAATAGCATATTCATTTTCGGAAGTCACATAAAGCCGTTGGTCCCCTGTACAAATAGACCCATTCATGGGGTTGCATGTCATGCAAGTATATAGTGTATCATTGATTGATTGATTGATTGATTTGAATATCAACTGTGGGTTCATCGCAAATCAACAATGCTACACTCATGTATGAAGAGATACGGTAAGTTGTTGAATTAGGAGTTTCTAACAGAGCTCATCCATTTTATCACTAAGACCCAATAAATGAGGAAGACCTCTTCCAGAATAATTTATTTCCTAAAATGATCATAAGTAGATAGATTACTACTTAACTAAATATTATCTTCATTACACACCATTTTATAATTCGCCAAATGTTAACTCTAACCCTAACACTTTTGACCACTTCTTCGTTTAAAAACTATCTCCTCGGAAATTTTAAAGTCAAAAATCACGGATTTTCACCTGGATTCAAACCCGGGACCTCTCGCTTACCAATTCGATTATCACTATGTCAAGCCACTGAGCAGGCGCTGCCATGGCAGAGATTTCGTGGTCATAGCTAACTCGGGTCTATGACGTATTTGGACTTAGGCGAATTTCTTAACTTTGTGGAATGGGATATTGTGAGATTCAGTGGGGTTAGGGTTAATAGACAGCAATCCTTGTTAACCAAATATTATCTTCTGCAAAAGTATTCCTTATTTTAGACAGTGTTATCTTCAGGAATAATATCTACTTAAGATAACATTTCAGATTTTGTTATGCTTTTGGCCATGCGTCATGAACTCGCCGACTTTTGCGTTACATGCCTTAATTTTCATAATATGTCACCTATTGATGTTTAACCTTAAATATTTCACTGAAACTGCACTTGAACCTAAGATAAGTATACATATTTGGAAAGCTGAAGATATAAGGAATCTTATTTTGCACATTGCAAGCCAATCTACAGGGTGACCTTGAACATATACAGGGTGAAACAGTAGTTTTTTGAACAAAAAAGTACAAAAGTTTTGCAATGTAAATTTTTCACCTGTTATTAGAAATTTACTTATCATTCACATAATTTGGTTCAAGAACAGATTTACTGTCAGAATATGGGAAAGTATTATTCTTATGTACGCTTTTTTCTGGATACAGGGTGCTCCAAAAAAATCAATTATTTTCTTTCAAATTAAATCATTTTTTAATCAAAAAAATTTAAACACAACCCCCTACACAAATATAAACTGCATTTTTGAATTCCTCATCAAATTTCCTTTCAGAATATGTATACATTGACCATGATAGGGTTTGTTATTAAAAAGTTACAGCAATAAATACGTTTGGCATTCTTTAGCATTGCTTTGTATAGAGATATTGGAAAATGTCCATCCACCAACATTGTTTCTTTAGATTTCCAAATTATGTGATAAAACATGTACATTTAAACTTGAAGAGCATAGTTGACTGGTCATTTTGATACCAAATTCAATACAATGTGTTAGAATTTGGCAAAGTTATTAATTACTTAGGGAATTTAATGACTAGAAATGTGGCTATCCCATAGACTTTGTACAGGGCGGCACCGCCTCCTTGGCACCGCCTCCTCCACCACCCTTGCCCAACAAGATTCAATTGGATGGATCTCCCCTTATGTAAATGCTATGTTAGTGAAACTTTGCAGTATTGTTTCTTAACCTTTCATCTTTAAAATGACACCTCATTTAAGCTTATAGCATGTGGGGTTTTGAAATTATGTCAAATTATGCGGCACTGGGTATAGAAAAATGTAACAAAACCACCCTTTTTGGGCGGCGAGTTCATGAAGCATGGCCTTTTGTTATTTTTTTCAGAAATATAAACTGGCTAATTTAGGGTGTCTGAGAGTTGTTTCTTCCTTAAAAACTACAGAAATAACAAGGTGTCAACACTCGCGAAAGATCACTCCGTAAAATTATAGCTTAAAAAGTATCCAACTGCAGATTTTGAAAATTCCAGGGAGGAGATGGATATGGAAATGGGAGTTCTTGGTTGGTGATATTTTGTCGATATTTGATGCTTAATTCTGAACTTTGCATATATTTACTTGAAATTTTGCATGTATTCATTGATCAATTAAGTAAAACTACATAGCATTTAATTAAAAATTGCATCTCCTAGGCTTCTATCGCAGGCTACAAATTTATTGAACACACTTCAAATTTTCGGACCTGAGTGAAATCGTTTCCATACACTAACCTGTTTCTTATCAATCGAATCAAAACCAGCGATCTTGTTTCCTTTAGTATCCACCAAAGCTCCCATCGGTTCACACGTGATCACTTCCATCGGTTTCTTAGGAACAGGTAATAGCTGGCGTACCCTGTCTATTCCATCGGAATGTTTGTCACCAAGCTCTTTCTGTAATGGAATAACACATTAAAATGATATAATGGCAATATTTTTGACATTCGTAATGAGATCACATCCTGTTAGGCCAAAAAAAATAATTCTTTCTCAGTGGCCCGTGCACATTGCTTTTAAAATGAGATATAGCGCATAGCACATGCGCCGACACCCATTTCCTTTTTTTTTCCTTAGCTATACAAAATGCATCGCCAGTAAAACTCAAACCGATTTCTATTTTTTCATTGCTATCAAATTATAACCTTAGTACTTGTTACACCTTTCTTTGCGATAGCGCTTAGTTCAATTGATTCGGTATACATACATATACATATTAAGGACCCCTGATTTAGAACATTAAAAAAAAAAAAACACTTAGCTTTTCGCCAAAAGTCACTGAAACAAAAATTTGATTTTTTTTTGGGGGGGGGGCATTAGGTAATATGGGGCAATTTTCTATTGTGCTATCAGTATATACCAAACTTCCAACATGACAAAAACATCATTTCACATATTCAATATTTACTGGTCCAAAAGTTGCAGAATCTTTTCCTTTGTACTTGGTCAAAGTGTTAATATGTTTGATGTCTAATTAAATTAAATAATTTAGATTTATATTTCTGTTGCTTTTTGATGTATTGTTTTTTGTTTTTTGTAATGGAAATAAAAGATCGATTGATTGATTAATTGATTATGTGATAAATGTCAATAATCCTAGCTTAGGGTTGGTTTTGTCAAATTGTGCACATGGTTACTACTGGCACATGAATCGGTTGTTCTTGTGTCAACAAAAACACTGTAATCATATTTACTACAGTAAAGTCACACTTTTATAATTAGTCTATGTATGTCCCACAAAATATATGAGGGGTGCTCTGGCAAAATAAGAGGAAAGTCGCAAATTTTAAAATTGAGTTTATAACACATTTTAATTTTCTATAATCCTAGCTTTTGAATGATATATAATATGTCACACTTTCTTTCTCCATTCTTCTTTTAGAGCTCCAAATCCAAAGCAGTATACTGAATATATTGCATTAAAAATTAGCTGCAAACCAATTTCAGAGATATGGATATTACTACAGTGTATAATGGCAACATGCAATCAATAAACCATGCATAATTGCACTTCCCGGCAAAGTTGACCTTCAAAAAGTTAGATATAGGTAAATACTAATGAATGAAGGCGTTTTATGTCAAAAAAAAAAAAAGAAATTTGACTTTTTCACCCTATTTTTACTTTAGATGCCACTTATTCAAAATAAAGATTTGCGACTTTCCTCTCATTTTGCCAGAGCAGCCCACATCTTGTGTATTTAATATGCAACACAAGCCTTTATACAACATGAAAGTTCAAAAGATTCTGAAGGGATCTACTACAAATCAATTTTGGTTATAGTTCATACATAGATTAAGAATTGGGATACCAGACTCGCGGCCATTTTTATTCCGGCATTGGGGTATTTGGGTTTTGCTGATGATGCATTGCATCTAGCCGTAATGTGCAAATATTGAAAACACGCATACACGCTTTGTCTAGAGTTTGGCGTATCATATGCTTAAGAGTATTATTTCCATGGTTTGTCTGTAGGCCAGGGGTGTGAGTATCAACTCTTTTGAAGCCATTAAATAAGCTGAAATCAGCTAAAAAGCTGAACTCTCACACCCCTGGTATGCGCAACCAAATCTCTGTGCCTGATGTTGATTTTGGTTTGAACCAAGTGTACCTGTATTCAGGTTTTTGCTGATGATGCATTGCATCTTGTTGTTTTGTGTAAATACTGAGAACACACATACACGCTTTGCCTATAGTTTAGCGTATCATTTGCGTAAAGTATTATTTGCATGGTAGTCTGTACACGCAACGGAACCTCTTAGCCCGATGTTGATTTTGGTGGGAACCAAGTATACCTGTATTCGGTTCGGGTTTTTGCTGATGATGCATATCATCTTGCAATTATGTGTAAATACTGAGAACACACATACACGCTTTGCCTGGATTGGCCTATCATTTGCGTAAAGTATTATTTGCATGGTAGTCTGTACACGCAACGGAATCTCTGTGCCCGATGTTGATTTTGGTGGGAACCAAGTGTACCTGTGTTCGGGTTTTTGCTGATGATGCATTGCATCTTGCAATTATGTGTAAAAACTGAGAACACACATACACGCTTTGCCTAGTTTGGCCTATCATTTGCGTTAAAGTATTATTTGCATGGTAGTCTGTACACGCAACGGAATCTCTGTGCCCAATGTTGATTTTGGTGGGAACCAAGTGTACCTGTATTCGGGTTTTTGCCGATGATGCATTGCATTTTGTCGTTATGTGCAAGTATTGAAAACACGCACGCATGCTTTGCCTATAGTTTGGCCTATCATTTGCATATTTCTGTGGTTTGTCTCTGTGCCCAATGTTGATTTTGATGGCAAAACAAAAGCTGAAGATGCCATTACATGTGTCGGTATACGGTATCTGGTATCTCCCATCTAAATCTATATTCATTTAATACAGGGTGTCCAAGATAAAACCTTACAATCTTTGCAAGTAAAATTCTTGAGTTTAACGGTTAGTAAGAAAGTGTATAAAGGTTGCAATTTATAGCCAATTAATTAAACTTTCAGATACTGTTTGTTTCATTTCAATCGTTAGTGTACAACAAAAGTTGTGCTTTGTCAAATACTTGTAATACGATTTTGTAAATTCCCCTTAAATGAAGTTCTATTGATTATTTTCATTGATCTGCTCACTCAATGTTCACTTATTAATTATGCGCATATGCTCTCTTTTATCAGTGCTGAAAAAATGAACAAATTTGATGCAAAAATATGAAAAATATGATAAATTTCCCAAGGTGATCCATTTTTATTTCATTCAGAAACACCCCTACTTTACGGCCAATAATAATGAAATTGGATTGTACATTTTATTCTGGGACGCCCTGTACACTGCTAACACCAAGCGCTTGTTTTGGAAAAAGCGTCTTGCTTTTATTGAATGGCGTTGAACAAAAGAAGCACTTGAAATCAAGTGAAAATTAAGATTAATTCAAGACCAATCCAAGTCTGAAACAAGCGCTAATTGAGCGATAACCAAGCGTGACGCGCCCAACAAAAACACCCAAAGTACTCAACAGGCAACACTATTGTTACACACCGCATGTCAATATTACGATTGTTTTGCGGTAAAGAAAGAATTAGTACCGTAAGAAAAAAATCGATTTGATATACATTCATTCTGTGGGTCAGATTTTTTGAGAAAGTCAATTGATATCGAATGTCATTTCTTAAATAAATTCACCAGGCACGGGTCATAAAGTTTATAAACGTCTCTGCTTTTAAAGTAGACTTACGTTATGGGTTTTGTTCATCATGTTTAGATCTGAGACGACCCAGCGAGACCCCAAGATTTTTATTGACCATTGATATTAAATAACTGATGTCGCGAATTGATAAGTATGCCTAATAAGTTCCCGAGATCGAGTGGTCTGTGCGGTGTATGAAGCTTATAAAGTATTTTGATTTTTATGTTATTTATTTTAATCATATAGGCCTAACCTGTCAATAAAAATTAAACTATATAGCAGTGG
>JXSR01S028969.1:88627-98724 GCA_000969725.1 Ophiothrix spiculata
GGTTGGAGAGACACGCTAACAAAAATAAATCAAATATACAGATTTAAACCTTGTCTTACCAAGGGGTACCAAAGGCGGAGGCTAAGGTGTGTGGCCGAGACTGCTGGCCGGGTTGGAGAGCTAACAAAAACAAATCAAATATACAGATTTAAACCTTGTCTTACCAAGGGGGTACCAAAGACGGAGGCTAAGGTGTGTGGCTGAGATTGCTGGCCTGGTTGGAGAGACAAGCTAACAAAAACAAAGAGAGACACGCTAACAAAAACAAATCAAATATACAGATTTAACCCTCGTCTTACCAAGGGGGTACCAAAGACGGAGGCTAAGGTGTGTGGCTGAGATTGCTGGCCGGGTTGGAGAGACACGCTAACAAAAACAAATCAAATATACAGATTTAACCCTGGTCTTACCAAGGGGGTACCAAAGACGGAGGCTAAGGTGTGCGGCTGAGAATGCTGGCCGAGTTGGAGAGACACACTAACAAAAACAAATCAAATATACAGATTTAACCCTTGTCTTACCAAGGGGGTACCAAAGACGGAGGCTAAGGTGTGTGGCTGAGATTGCTGGCCGGGTTGGAGAGACACGCTAACAAAAACAAATCACATATACAGATTTAACCCTTGTCTTACCAAAGGGGTAAACAAATATTTACTTGTTGCATAAAAACGCAAACAAATACGACCTAAGGGATATGGGTAGTTAATTGTAAGTTCATCCTTTGCGATTCATTTTGGCGAGAAAAAAATGCAGGTGCCACCTTCAGGGGGGGCCAGAGTGTTCCGTCAAAGTCTGAAGGTAAGGGGGTTACCACCTCACAATGTAAGTCGCCATTTTGAAAATATCTGCATGGTATGGAACTAAAACTGACAGAACACCATTTCCCTTCTTAATAAGCATAAAAAACCTGGTAAAATTCCGATCTTCAGAACTTTAACAGCAATTTTTTTTGGCCATTTTGGGCAAAAATCATGATTTTCCGACTCAGGAAGTACTTATGACGTCATAATTACGAAACGTCTTGGCCAATTTTCATGATTTATGTATCAATAGAAACCTACCATATACTATGGTACTAAACAACTGATCTTTTGATGGTTAAATTTCAATTTCATAAGGAAATAACAAACGTTACATAAATTACCTTGATAACACAAGGGTTAACTCTTTAAACCCAATATGTGTAGCGCGTGTAAAGACTGCGTATCGACAGACGTCATGCAATAAAATCGCTGTGAAATCTTTGGACTCTGAATACACCATTATCCACACATGTCAACCTCTGAATCCCAAAATATAGGAAATCCAACTTTGGATTGAGGGATATATGGTAAGCTTGAACCGATGCATCATATCGGCCATCGTATCAGGCCGATATTACACCCTATCGTCAAAACATCGTATCGGTAAAATCACCTGTCTTTGCCGGTGAACTTTACCGATGTTTGGATTTAAGCCTAGCTGGGCTAGGCCACGGTTTTGATCACCTGATGATGTACTTAAAGCTTGGCCTACACCTAGCTGGGCTAGGCCATTTTTTTTTATCAGCTGATGATGCACTAAAACATTGGTGACAGCAAAAAACATCGGCATATCGAATCGGAAAGGAAATGAGCCATCGGTTCAACCTTAATATATGGCATGCATGGCAAAACACAGTAAGCTAAATGTCACAATGAGGGACATCTCAGAATTCAGGACTTTTGTAATTATCAGAATGAGGGATTGTCCTTCTTCAAAGGTCTGGTTATCTTAGGCCAAGAAAAAAAATGTTGTGTTGCCCTCAAGTGGAATTTCTGAATAAATGAGTCGGTCAGAAAATATTTTTTGAATATTTTTTTTTTTAAACACCAACATTTTGAAATTTGGGTGCATTTTCCACTATTTTCAAAATATTTTCTCAAAAAATCGAAAAATTGGGTGCTTTCCCGACCCTATTTTTTCTTCTTTTTTTTTGAATAGTGTCAGTTGCTGAGGGCACAACAACATTTTTTTTGGCCTTATAATAAATTGTGATTTAGTTATAAAATGGACTCACCCAGTGGAATTTCCTCCCATGTTATGCGGTGAGTGTGGTCTGGGAGTATTACAAGCTTCGTTGAACATCGCCATCAATCTCCTCGCACACACGTACGCAAGACGACGAGATAACATCTGGCTTTTCACAAACTCCTCTAAGAACTGTTAAGAATTCAAACAAAAATCAAATCAAGTATATCAACAAAATTAATTAAAAAATGGCAAGAACTAGTAGTTGTCAAAGTATTGTTTAAGGATTCTGTCAAGCAATGATGTTTTTAATTTCAAACAATCTGATATCCACGACTATCAAACAAGACATGTCAATGACAATGTCAATATAACAAACAACAAAAAATCTTTCTTTGACAATGGAATTCTTTCAAGTGGCCCCATTCTTTGGAACTCGCTCCTTAAATAATTGAAAAAGAGTCCAAAACTGTCAGGCACTTTGGGATGCACTTGAGCGATCTGTCATTGAAATGTACCATTGAAGCTTAATTAAATTATATTACTTGGTCAAATCACATTTCTCCTCATATTTTTCGATTTTTGAGCATGTCGTTTTCCTGTCCTGTTGTATTTCGTTTTGTAGTCAATGCTGTTGTTCTTTAACTTCTCTGTTTCATAATCATTAATATGTTCTTCAATTTGCCCATCCTATAACTTGTCATTGATGTAGTGAATGTCACACGCACATTGCAGGCTCTACAGTACTCGGAAAAAAATATTTCATTCTGGGAAGGATCAAATTGTAATGTGCATGAACATCAAACCAGTCAAATCGATCATCAAGTCACACAGCAACAGAACAG
This sequence comes from Ophiothrix spiculata, assembly GCA_000969725.1. Taxonomy (NCBI): domain Eukaryota; kingdom Metazoa; phylum Echinodermata; class Ophiuroidea; order Amphilepidida; family Ophiotrichidae; genus Ophiothrix; species Ophiothrix spiculata. The sequence goes on from JXSR01S028969.1 coordinate 91,462, forward strand.
TCAAATCACAAGAGCTCGCGAGTATCGCGTTGAGTTGCGTGTGAACTTTTACCTCAGCGTACAACATTGGCGTACAAGACGCGTAAAAGTGAGGTTTTCTTCAGGCGAGTGCAAGAGTTATGTAATGCACTACAAGAAATACAGAGTACAATTGGATTTATAATGATGTGTTATACCAATTGACCAATGAAATTGGAAGTTTTAATACATTCTTAATGAATATGTCAAGGGAACCGGTATTCTCTGCCATCTTGTGTCACTCATGGAGCAGAGTTATTGTACCTCCGGATATATTTTGAGTTTGGCCCGATATCCAGGCAGGTCGCGTAGATCTTCAGTTGACGCACATACAGCGTGTGGATTTTGTTTTACGCGCAAACCGTGTCTGCGTTTCAAGTAGCGTGTATTGCAACTTGCTATGATCAAGGTACGCTAATTTTCCCGCTAATCTGTTGCAAAGACTCTCAAAGTTAGGCACGCGAAGCCGTAAAATGCCAAAGGTACAATGACAATGGCACCTTCCCATAGGATTTACACGGCGGTGAAATCAAAATGGCGGAGAATACCGGTTCCTCTATAAAAATTCCTTGGAATATATCAATCACCTCTAATTGCCTATCACATTCTCACGTTTTCTTTGCATGAAGATTCCGAACAAATCTAGCAATTCATAATCTTACCTGCGTAACTAATGGAAGAACAAATCTCAGCGTGTGGTCATCGTGAGCTTTGATCTTCTCCATCACCTCCACCAACCATGATAAGAATTCATGACATTCCAGCATACCCTCCTGAAATACAACGATAAAATGACACTAATGGGTCAAATCTAGAGTGTATCATATTATATGATATTAGATAGGTATGTTCATAAAATTTAGAAAAATGAAATATTTTCTTAAAAGTGGATTTAAATTAAAGGTGATAAAATTTGCAACAAAATGGTGGTTCAACCAACTTTCTAGGTTAAGTACTTTTAAAGTTAGAGCAAAGAGAAGATTTTGCAAAATTGCCAAAAACCGTATGATCAGGGCCAGATTTTACAATAGTAAGTCTGCAGAATTCAGCACACTTCTTAAGTGTGTAAGTCTATGGGGAAAATGTTTTATTTCAAAATTTATCCATTTTAAATCCTGTTACTAAATGAAATGAATACAGGGTTGTGTTTGGAAATGTCCAATAAACAACATCTATTCAATTAGAAATCATGAAAGTGACGCTCATTTAAGCTAAAATGGTATAAAATTTTGCATTGTTTTCTATGGGAAGTAGGCAAACAGTTTTTGAAATTAAGGGCGCCATCTCTTGACGTGTGCTTGACCGGACCTATATAAGAGTCGAAATATTCCAATGTCATTGGATCTTTACAAAATTCTTCATATGTAACGATCCACCGCAAACCTTGAAAGTGGTAAAGTGGTACTTTTTGGTACTTTTTTCAAAATTTTATGACACCCAAAACTAGAGTCACAATTCTTTAAAACATAACATGTCAGAATACCAAAACACCCGAGAAAACATACTTTTAAGTTAAATAAAAAATAAAATAAATAAATACTGGGGAGTAAAGTAGGCATCACAATTCTTCAGACGATGTGAATAAACATGCAGAGTACAGGGCCAATTGTTTACAAACGCGATCGTACCCTGCAATTGATGGTCACGTGACTGATTTTGTTCGAAGAATTTTGGCAGAGACTTTAATAGTGCACTATGCCTCTTAGATTTGTAAATCCACTCGGCCTCTGCACTTTACAGGTGTTCGCTGACCACTGTGGCCCAAGCTCCATTCCACATAAAGCATCATTTCAGGTTCAGCGGCAACCTCAAGGGGCGCTTAACCTTGATCAGCCCACATACGCACCATGGCTGCCCGGATCAGCTCCCCGAGTTTGGTACGGGTTTCCACGAGACAATTCGCAGTTAGTTCCTTGTCCAAGGGAATTTCAAGCATACTCAACTATTGGCACTAGCAGGGTTCGAACTCGGGACCTTCGACACTGCAAGCGAGCACCTTACCAATTTAGCTAACTTGACTGCTAAGTTTTCATACTATATGCGCATATCCAATGCAAGTACATTTTGAAAGTATTGGTTTTCTGATATATTGGAGTTGAAATTAAAGCTGATATTTTAAGAAAGACATGAACATTGAGAATTTTGAAAAATCCAAGATGGCCGCCAAATGACATCCGTAACATGTTACTAGTAAAATCTCGTTCAAAACCACACCAAAATGTTCCTCTCATCACAAGGAAGCAGAAAAAGTATACTTTTACCTATGTCTGAAATATGGTTCTGGAGAACCAGTAGTCTCGCCTGCGTATCGACCGCCTACTTAATCATTCAGTTCTGGGGTGGATCGCAAGGGAAAGGTCATACAACTGGGTCACCATTGGCACTTTTGATCGCTGGTCCAAGACGTACAATTTGAGACCTTAACCTTTGAAATCGGACAAAGTTGAAAAATAACTTACATTTTATGCATAAATTATGCAAATTAGGTACTTAATTAGAATATTTTGCGACGAAAATGTTGCTGGATCTAGATCGGCACTAGGTCTACCTAGTCACCAAATATCATCAACATAGGGCATGCGGTTCTCGAGTTACGCTCCGGACGGCGGACGCTGGACGGTGGACGCCGGACAGAAAATTGGATTGCTATGTCTCTTCTGAAAATTTTCAGGTGAGACAAAAATGTGAAAGGTCATTTTAGAGGTCACGGATTTGGCCCTATGGGAGTTCAAAATTTCAAAGGTATCTGATTTTGTTCAAACTGGACTCAAACTGTTCCTCTTGCAAAAGTGTCTACACAAAATGATAGTTTGAAGTGTGTCAGGTCAATTGTTGCCATGGTAGCAGGCAAAAACAAAGTCCATATTTACCATTGCATTGGTGCCTGTAGCACAAAGTTTTCCTTGACCTGTAACCATAGCAAAAACTGATCTGATGAACTTTAAACTATTACTTTGTGCAGTCAGTTTTGCAAGACGAATAGTTTGAGACCATTCTGAACAAAATCGGAGACTTGTGAAATTTTGGACTCCCATAGGGCCAGTTCCGTGATCTACCTCTGATATGACCAGTCACATTTTTGGCTATAACTCCAGAACCATATTTCAGACATAGGTAAAAGTATACTTTTTCTGCTTCGTTGTGATGAGAGGAACATGTTGATGTGGTTTAGAACGAGATTTGACTAGTAACATATTATGGGTGTCATTTTGGCAGCCATCTTGGATTTCTCAAAATGCTCAATGGTGCGGATTTTGCATCATTCAGTTCTTGAATCTATGGGTATCAATTATTAAGAATCAGTCAAGAACAATTGTGCAGACTCCATTTTGCAGTCAAGCCCAAAATCAAGGTTTTTCCCACAGACTACACTCACCTGATACAAATATCTGGTCAATTTTGTCGTAAACTGCCAAAGCTTAATGGCTTTCTGCTCTTCCGGGTTAGGTGGTGGTATGGCGATGGACTGAGAACAAAGACCTGCTTGTAAAGCCGTGTTGGTAGCCTGGGTCAGACTATTATGATATTCCATAACACGAGTGAGTTGGTCCTTCAGAAACTTGCAAATGGCTGTGCAATATTCTGAAAAAGTTAAGTAGAGACAAAGGGATAAGACTCATTTCATTTTCAATTCGTCCAAATTGGTGAAATAAAAAGATGAAGAGGAAAAAATCTTTTTTACCATCAATGATAAATTTGAGTTGCAGAGTGCCTGCGTACAATTTTAATATTTTTGTTTTCCAATCTTGCATTTTTACTGGCACACACTGTATGTCCATGGTTTTAAGGCATCAAATCGAATATGCTACAGCCCGATACCCTAATTTCATTTTGCCGACCATTCTGATAACGGCAACTGTTGCCGATTAATTTATGTTCTTCCCCTAACATGCTTTACAACATTTTCCATTCAACAAATCACTGTATCTCCTTATACAGGAGTATAAGTTCGTGATGAATCCACAGTTCATATTCAAATTAGTGCATCACGCACGACACATCGTTTACGGAAGTGTGTTTACGCAGTACACATAAGTCGGCGCACTGCTCATTGCGAGTTGGGCACTTAAAGTGCGTGCAAAAGCCCAGTGCTTGGGAAAAATTGAAAACAGCAAAACAGCAAACATTCACAAACTAGCACTTTGCTTCAGATTACACTAAATATTTTTTATGAAGATGAGTAGGCCTATCTGTTAAATTAAAACCATTTAGAATTTAATTCATAAGTTTTCAGGAAAGTTTTCGTTGTTGAAAGGTATTCAAACACGCCACAGAGTTGTTCATTGCGAATCAACAACAATGCATCCGATTCGTCGGCGTATTTTGATCACACCCGGCGGCTAAAGCCACCTTCGCGCGATAAAAATACGCAGACGCATGGATGTATCGTTGCTGATTCACGATGAACAACTCTTGGCATGTTAAATACCTAATTGAAAAACTTATACATAGCATGACAGTTTTAAGCTTACCCGTTGATGGATCAATTGGTGCCCTTCTCTTCATAGTTTTTGTTTCTGTCATGGTGGCTGAAACGGCGGCTGTCATCTTCAAGTACCACGCTGCTCTCACCATCGGGACCATGTGCTCGCATAATGTGGAGAAGATTTGGGTTTCTTCTTTCTTGTTGAACATTGGAACCTGAATAGTTGGAAATCATGTGAACAATTATTTAATCTAGATGAACAGAGACCCAGCAAATTATTAATCCTTGGTCACAGTTTCATAAATTATCTGACGTCGCAGAACATTTTTCCACCACCGGGCACACTATTGACTCTTCAATTCTTCAATTCATGATGACTGCTAGAAGTTATAAACTATATCAGCAGTATGTGGATTTTGAAGGCCGAAATGACCGAAACAGAGTTGGGGACAATTTGGGGTAGAATATCCTACTTTTTATGATAATGACTGCGTTTACATGTACAGGTATGACTCTTCTGTACATGGGACCGACGGTCAGGCAACGGCTTTATTATGTCCCCTCCAAAGGACGACGATCTGTCATGAAATATTTACTAAACTCTAAATACTTCTCTCGAGGGCACCCATTACTCAAAATAATGTACGCCTATCCATAATAAGACGATAGATGACAGGCAAAACAATAAGCCTTATCTTTTATTCTCTAATTGATGCAAGCTTCAAACAAATTGGGCTGGGGAAACATATTCATGCTGTCCAAACAATGATTTATTGGACAGTGTGAACAAAAATCCTGAGTGCAGGGCCCAATTGTTTGTAAATGCAATCCCTGCATGGATTTTTGTTCCAATAATCTTTTGTTTTGCCTATTATGTGGTCTGTGCTTATCTGAGAAATATATGCTTAATGGATGTTAAGGTGTATCCTCAGCACGGGGACTTGTGGAAAGTGGATGAATACGTCTCTAGCAAACAGTGTTCAGGAGTATAGCCTTGCAACACCTATAGCTGCATGCACTTCTGTGCCAATATGAACCTACCTTTTTGGCAAGGTGCACCAATGGTTTGCTCCCTGCTAGATCTTGAAACCATGCTTGCAGCGCTGCTCGGGATTTGGTAGTTGGTGTGACCTGAAAGAGAACCATATAGCTTATAAAAAGATGGCATAGATGTGTTCAAAGAATTTTGTTGAATTCTGTATACCTGAGAACTAACCCACGTACAGGGTGGTAAGATCCCAGGGGGGGGGAGTAAACCATAATACTGTACACATGCATGACTTAAAATAACATGTAAAAAGGTGTGATTTTTCACTGTTAAACACGTCACGTACGTGACACACAGGGATGCAAGTTGATGAGTGTAAAAATTGCAGAGAATTTACAAAGTATGCTATATCAATAGCATAAACACTGTATACTTCTTTTTACAGAAAGTGAAAGAAAATGACAGAATTCTGCAAAAATGCAGAAAACTTGCACCCCTGGATGCATAAAGGTTATCAAAACTCTTGATTTTCAAGAAAAAAGGTTGCTTAAAATATAGGTAGAATGTGCTTAGGCCAACTTTAGGATAACTTATTTTTGTTCCACGTTCCCAGAAGAATGAGTGTCATTTTCAATTTGAGAACGCATGCGCGTCATTCTTTCCCCTTTTCTACAGCACCATAATCGTCGTTGCAAATCGAGATAGCACAGACCGTCTTCAGACCATATTTTTTAGCATTTTTGCATACAAATATACTAAAATTGTTTATTGGTAATATTCTGGCAAGAACTTGTTTAGGGGCCAAAATTTGTAAAGAAAGCGTGCTAAAAACTAACGGGCCCAAAAGTTGTACAGAAAGTGCGCTAAACACTTGTTAAGGGGGTAGTTTTGCTTGTAATATAAAACTTGATTAGGGGGTGTCGGGTAAAAATTTGGTCATGCAAGGTCAAGTTTATATGGGTATTCTTTTTTGATATGTCACAAATGTCATGAAATGTTGCATGCTTCTTTTCTTGAACTTGAGCATGATTTAGGTTATCATTCTAACAGGATAAGCATACCTTGACCTTCAGGCAACAAATTTGAATTCTGCTTTTAAGATTTAACCATGTAGCTCAAACAAGTTAAAGCAAGTGGTTCAAATAAGTGCTATTCATATGATTTCGTTCAAGCATGTCGAAATTTATAGATCTATTATTGGCTGTAATTCCTATAAATGTTTGAAATAAAGAATATTTTGGTTCAAATAGGATCAATTTATCGTTCTTAATACTGTGCAACAATTGAATAAAAAACCGACTCCACGTTCAAGTTCAAAACGCATGCAACGTTTTATGACGATTGTGTCCACCCAAAAGATTGGCCCGATATAAAATGGGAGACCCGTTTGTGATAAAAAAATAACAGTGATACCTAAAATTGTTGTTGCTATTCTGTCAAGCACACAATAGCTTGATAGCATATGCATACAGCAATAGACAATTTCAAAATCCTTTCGCAAATCTTCGGAACGTCGATCACATGGTCGTTTCATCAACCAATTACATACAAGCTCATCTTACTCATCAGCCTGTATGTTTTTGTAAACAAAAGTTGTCGAAAATTCTCTCGCATTTGCAGTGCAATAAAAGTACAAAATAATATATTCAAACCCATACATGGTTAGAGGTACTAATTCTGATCAACTATTGGCTGGGGGTACCATATGCTCACTGACAGAAAGAAATTTCCATTTGAAATCATCTGATTAATAATAATAATAATAATAATAAAACGGTGCTTATGAAGCGCCTAACACCGGAGTCTCTAAGCGCTATACAATCATAAGAAA
>JXSR01S028971.1:23078-35877 GCA_000969725.1 Ophiothrix spiculata
ATTTTTTAACCCTATGCGTCAGGGAACCAGAGAAAATTCTCTTTTTTTCTTGGCCTTATTGAAACAAAAGGTAATGCGGGTGAAGTCAACACATTAAGTTTGTACTACTGGCTCAACACAATTTAATAAATAATAGAGGGTCGATTTATATTTTGAATGCATACTCAAAAAAATGTACGCTTACGTCAAATATTACTGTGTGAATAGTAGAGTTAAGCATTCAAAAATTACATCAACACTTCTGGATAAAATAACAATTTTACCAGGTTGTACCCTGTTAACACAAAATTGTTATGATACAAAAACCTTGATATTTGTACATAAAGTTACTTTTGAGCTCTGCTATGTTCCTACCTGAGCAGGCCTAAAAAGGTATGTTTGCTGTAACCATAGATTTACAGGGGAGATACCAGACTCGCTGCCATTTTTATTCCGGTATAGAGACAAAATAGGAGATATTTGGGTTTTTGCCGATGATGCATTGCAATTTGTCATAAAGCGTGAATATTGAAAACACGCACACATTTTGCCTGCAAGTTAGTATATCATTCGCGTAAAATAGTATTAGCGCGGTTCGTCTCTACGCGCAAACAAATCTTGGCACCGGAGTTGATTTTAGCATGCTCAGAGTGAACCCATAAAACTCCAATTTGAGCTCCATGGCTGACGACGCCATTACATGGGCCACTACAAACTCTGTTATCTCCCCTGTAATCTGTGGCTGTAACACAACCAATCCTTGGAGAAAAATGCTGGCATAGATTTTCATGCAAAGCAGGATCGGCAAAAATCATGATATTTTTATATATCAAGAAAGAAAAATGATTTTTAAAAATCTAAATCAATAAAATCCTTGTAAAAAAAACAAAATTTGAGAAAAACTCAATTTAAATCAATGATTTAAAAAATTCACATTTGATTTAAATTGGATGTAAATTACAATTTAAATCAACTGATTGAAATCGTGCCAACCCTGATGCAAAAAAGAACGAAAGGAAAACTTCGTATGGATATGATTTATGAGTGTTCCACAATCTCAATACAGTCTTATTTTGAACTTCTAAAAGATTCTTATGTGCATTGAATAATATCAATAATACAAATGATACAAAATAAATATACTTTACCCCTAATATAATATAGACTATTAACAAGAATCTATACAAATATACACATTTGTTTTTTATTTCATTTGAAACTATACACACGATAATATCAAGCTGCAATTAAGTTCACAAAATCTGGGACAATAATAACTACTGTAAAAGTCAATATTTTAGCGAGAAGATATTTTTGCGATTTTGGCTCTAACAGACATTTCGTTCGGGAGTTTATATTTTCATAAATATCCAAATAAAGAAAATTAAGAGTTGCATATTATCAATGAGTAACAACATTCCCCGGCAACATTCATCAACAAATATTGACACATTTAACAGTGTGGAAAGTTGATTACAAAACCGTGAAGACAAGCCCTAACCCCTTACCCTTTTCTAGCCTAAGTCCAGTACATCATAGGACAATAAAGATGAGAATTCAATCTCATGACCATATGGTCCCCATATGTAACCCGCGTCTCTGATATCTTTTCATGATCTTTAACAGTGAGCTTTAGCAAGTTCCGGTTCGGTTAGGACCATTTATTTCAATTAAGAAGCCAAATATATAATCATATTATCAATTATTCTCACTATAACATGACTTGGTTTGAAAAATAGGCCTACCTACCATTAGGTCTACCATACTCAGATTCAATGCTTTGCTTAGTACATATTAGGTAGAAACTTTAATTGTTGATAATTTTCATTATATTTTTAGTTTCGCGTTAGAGGATTGTTTTGTGAAATTTAAATAAAAACCTCACCAAAATGTCTACTTTTACAGTATATTATCACCTCAACACAAAATAATAGCATTATTGTGACTTGTCCAATATACATTTAAATCATTTAACAATTTTTAATACATTCGTAAATTTAGAGTGAAAAATAACACCTTGTTGTGATTTGAACCTAGGCCTCAAATTTCAATGCAACAACTCAACCACAGGCACAAATAATTGTATGGTTGAACCAGAGAAAATGGAATTGTCCAGATCTTATTTTATACTAAAAATATTTGGATTTAGCAGCTCAGTGGTATAAACCTAATCTCTCAGACCTCTGGTTCAAATCACAACGAGTTTTGATTTGTTCACTTTCACATATTTCTTGTTCATTTTCACTTTTAGTGAATAAAAAATACATCCTTTTGATTTTGATTTTTTTTTTTTTTTGGTATTCTGTTTCTAACAAAATAGCAATGTGATTTGCATGAGCTCTCCCATGATTTTAGATCTACAGATTTTTGGCCCCTAGATGACATCAAATATGTACTGCGGCTACTCAAAGCAATACTATAAGATTTTGATCAAAAATAAATTTAAGTAAAACAGTCTAAAATAAAGGAATACAACTATCTAAGAGCATTTATATGTGTATTTTGCCAACAATTTTGGCATCTCCTTCTTTTGCATCCAATTTAAAACAATTGGGAAATTCTCAATCGTAACATGTACCTAGTCCTTTAAATACAAGATCCCAGATACTCAATGTATAATCACAAAATACATGGCAATATCCATTACCATGCATTATTATAGACAAGGATCTTATGTTGGTGGGCACCAAAGTTGATTTTCACATATGCTGTGCTGAAGAAACAAATCGCTAGCAGGATTGCTCCGGACTTGTCAATGTTTCTCAGAGGCAGAAGTTGAAAATGAGAAGAGGAGGATGTATTGGGAGGATGAATGGTTTGATTTATTGTCAAACTTATAAGGTATGACCAAAGTCTGGGAGTCATGGACCCTAAAAAGCAACTAAACGACATCTGCTAGACACTAGCTTGCAACACACACAAAAATACACACTATTACCATTTGGAAAATTTATAATTACAAGGTGTTTATAAAAAAAGGCAAGATTTTCAATTGGTTTAACATTTAGTATCATTTTGGGTTAGACTTTACTCTTTATGCAGTTCTTTTTTTCTTTTTTTTTTTTGGTTCTCTTTACGATCACCCAATGGGTTCTGTCTTTTGAGTGGGTTCTCTTGGCCTGGACCTCATTGATTCAAATTCTTCATCAGTCAGACCTACAGCGGGAGGAGCAGAATGCAAGGGGTTTTCTTCAACTGCAGGTGCCCCTAGCAGGTTGTCTTGTTGCAGCTCTCTGGTTGGAAGCTTATCAGTATGCTGCGAAGGCACTGGCCTCTTACGCTCTTCTTCCCATCCATTAATGCTTGGTACTGTAGAGGTTGGCTGTTCCATCTCTTGTGTATTGGTACAGGTGGTTGTAGCTCCATCAAGTTGTAAATAAGGTGGTGAGACGATTTCTGGTACTGGGGATGAGGAGTATGCCTCAGAAATGGGCTCATTGTCGCCTGATGACCCTGTAGTTATGTCTGGATTTGGTATGACATCTGTTTGCTGAATGGCCACTCTGTTTACAATTGTAGTTTCTGCAGTGTCATGCATGCTATCTGGAAACTGTACATAAGATGTCTGCTGTTGAAGTGTTGATGATGTGCTCCTAGTAACATCCCCTTCCTGCTGATGTCCTGTTGGTTCAGTCCTGGGTTCTGACTGTCTTGGAGGTGAAGGAGTCTGTCTTGAGGTGTCAGGAAACTCTGGACCTCGATGCATTAATTCTTGAGGGACCTGAGCCAGATCTAGCCTTCTCATTTGGTCTTCCATTCTTGAAACAGACTGACCTGGAGGTACTGGAGTTGATGGTGCAGCAGTAAAATTGTCTGGATTGATGGATGCCATACGATTAAAACCACTGTAACTTGGTGGTCTGTCATAATTCCATCTGTCATTTTCATACTCTGGCCTTGGTGTATATTGTCGAGGTGAGGAATAATAGCCCGGTGGATGGTGGAGATATGGATGCTGCGCAAATTGCTGATGACTATATTGATCAGGGTGATGTGGTGGAGTTCTATAATCTTGTTCATAATTGGGAATATTTGATCTTGGGTATTCTCTCATTCCTTGAGGATAATGAGGAGGGGGGTAATGATGATCATTTCTGCCATATTGACTGGGAGATTCAGGAAGATACTGCCTATAATCAGTTGCTGGGTAATTCATGTGACCTTGTGGTGACGGATAACCTGACCTCTCATCATAATATGGATCATACATGGGTGGATTTGTTGAAGGTGGTGTTGCAGTAGAAGGTGGAGTGGGTCTGTTCATAAAACTAGAAGGAACTGTCGATGAAGTTCCTGTTGGAAATGATTGTTGGGGTGAACCTGTTTGCTGTCTGTTATATCCGGTGGAATCTTGTGACACAGATCTCAGATCTTGTGGCATATGTGGTGGTCGATACTGCTGATGAGAGCTATGTACATACTGCTGCTGCTGAAGTTGCTGCTGCTGCAGCTGTTGCTGTGATAACTGATTTGTCACGTCTTGGTTTGCAGGCCTATTCAATGTATTGAGTCCTGCATCACGAATCTTCCTCTCCAGAGGGCTCATCTCCTCCGTCTTCTGAGTGCTGGATGTTATCTTGGGATCTTGGTGCTGTTGCTGTAATTCACTTGAGCTGCCCCCTTCATAGACTGATTCTTCTGGCTCACGTCCACTTTGCAACGGTTCTGTGTTTTCTGTTGGTAGACCTGAGGAAGACAGCAAACATTTATTAGAAAATGTGAGAGATTTCATGGCTCAACTACCCTGGAAATAATACACAAATAATGATTGCTTTGAGGGGCATGGTTTAAATTATTTTCTCGAGGTGATCTCAAAAGGATGAATATTCCCGAAGCGAAGCTGAGAGCATATTCATGGTTTTGAGATCACTGAGGGGAAATAATTTTTAGCATGCCCCGAACAAAAAGCAGTCAATATTCGTTTTATATACTGAATATATCGATTTTTGTCATCTGGTTGGTTAAAAGAACCGACAATGATTTACGATATATGTTTCTCCTTTCAATCCTGACTGCAACCGCGCCGTATTGTGCGCAAAATGTATTGAGCCTAGTGAAAAATATGCCCCGGCCTAGTTAAATCCAAGCCCTCACTTTTAACCAATCAGAGGACAGGAATCTACATACGAGGTACATAAAAGCTTTTATTTCCAGGTTGAGATCATTGGGCTAGATTATCTAGAACATGACTATCTAGACAGCAGATACAGTATGTGATGTTGGATTGTATGTAGATAATATCATGGAAAAGACAAAGGTCCTATAGATTGGACTACCTATGTGCAGGTCTTATAGCATTTTGAAAGTCTGACATAAAAATGTGACCCGTAATATCGAAAGGTACCTTACGGGTCCCAAAAATCTAAATTGAATTTTTAGTCTCATCTGAAAGCTGAGATTTTAAGCTGTAAAATGACACCTTGCTTTTGGTTATTGGATGTTCGGTTCTAAAGTACATCAGAATTGGTTAAAGGCATCTCGTTGATTTGGTAAACTATATAGTTCTGAGAAAATCAAGTTTAAGGTTTTTAAGTTTGAGTAACACTTTTTTCCTGTGTTTTGGATGTTGGAACCTGATTAATATGACAGAATACACTTCAAAGGTAACGTTTCTGATAGATTATATATTCGACCTGGGACATGAGCTTCAACTAATACTCAGCTTGATTAGCCCATTTTATTTACTATGTTGACCTGCATAAGGTACCTATTGATATAACAGGTCACAAATAATAAATGGCTTTTACATGGGGAAGTGCCTCATTCAAACATTTGAATGGGGCATAATTGTTCAAACATTTGTAACATGATCAAAATAACTGGTCTGGCTAGGAAGAGTGATTCACAATTTTGTTCATGTATTTTATCTTGTTTAAATTGAAATATTTCTGTAAAAATGTTTTGTAATTTTTGTGTATGACAATGTACCTTTTTCACATGTTTGTAAATTGCAAGTGAATTTGAATAAATATTATTATTATTAAAACCAGCCACAACGAGTACCACATAAATCATCAAACAAATTTAAGTAGATAAGACAAAGGCTCCACTGGGGATCAAACATGGGAAGTACCATTTGCCAACCAGCCCACTTGCAGTTTGTGTTAAGCTGAATATAGATCAGCATGTTAATGTGGCTTTTTGATACAACTTTTGACTGAAAGATCTTATGCCAAATATTCACAAAGGTTCTGCAATTATCATGTTGATGTACACATAAAAATGCAAGCTACTTCATGAGACACTTACTCATTCTTTGTTTCAGTGCTTCCCTCTCATCCATGCGATTGTTGATCTCCTCCAACTTCTTGTAAACCTAAGAATGAAACAAAACAATTTAAGTCTGCATCAGAGGTAGTCAATATTATTCACCATGGTAAGGCAAAAGAATCATAAAACAGCATCTAACACATAAGCTGAGAAATGAGAAGTGATATTAAGTCAATGAAATTTAGATTCATAATACTACAATAAGTTACTTAGAAATCAATGTTTGAGAGCTCAAATATCCATACACGTCCATGCAGGCAAAAATGAGTGAATACTGGATCTGAAAGACATTGCATTCTTTAATTATGGCTGGAGTATAGCATAAGGTACCTACCTACCCCCCAAAAAAAATTGTTTGCCCTTTCAGCTCAATATATTTTGGTTAGTGGTCAATTAGTTATCTTTTTGGTTTTAAAGAATGCTAAAAAAATAAAGTTGAACGTTCTGGTGTCCCAAAGATGTTTTGTAATGTTTTAATTCTTTATTTTAGGGAAAGATCAAGCATTCATAACTATCAAACAAGACAATCTGATCATTATAATTGAACAAGAAATAATCTTTCTCAGAACATTGCATAAAACGAGCAGACCAATTCACTCCCCAAATCTTTAAAACAATGCAAAACTGTAAGACATTTTAGGAACACACTCAAATATAATCTCATACAAAACTATGATTAATTTTTAAGCCTTTTCTTTGTCTTGATGTGTTTGACGTTTTTTTCCCCTTTCCTGTGTTACTGTTTTGTTGTTGACTATTATTTTTTAGCTATTGACATGTAATTTTTTGTATGGGGTGGACTATTAACAGGCCATATTGGTCTCCAGGTAGCTCCTCCATAATATTTGTTTTTGTTTTTATCTATTCTTGTAATATATATGGAAATTTAAGAGCCATGAACCTATACTTGGAAAGTATCTTAGACTTGAATATCAAAGAAATCAAAAACCCTTACATGGTCTGTGTCTGATGCTACAAACAGATCTTAAACACTTGTTTTTAAGGATTTGTATGAGAAATAATAATGATAAGAGAAAAGGAATACTACAAACCTGATTCATTTCCGGTCTTTTTTGAGAGAACTTGTAACAACAATTCAAAGCAAGTTCTAGCATATCCCAAGAGAGATCCCATGGCCAATCAGGGCACCGTTTATCACAAAGTTGATCGATGATTTTGTCCTTAAATCCCTCTTCATTCTTGAGTGTGTCAACAACTTCAAGCACTATGTCAACCTGAAGATATTGCAGAAGAGAGAAAATATTTAAACATCAAAAAAGGTTTCTATTTGGGTGCAGTATAGTTAGAAATACGATAAATTTATAAATAAACCAATGACACTAGTGCAGGGCCCTGTGGTTCGATTCCCAGTTTTGACATTGTACGTGCATTTGGTTTTCAATCCTTACTAGCTTCCTCAAATATTTTATTTTTTTCCAGTTGGGGAAATTCAGGGAATTTGATAAAAATGCCTCAAAATCAGGGAAAAGTCCCGGGGAAAAGTCAGGGAATTTTGATTGGCCCAAAAATCAAAAGTAGTCTGTGATCAGACTCATTTTCCCAGTTGTGTCGGGTCTTTGTACGTTACGGTCATATGCATGGTCGTAAGATTTGAAAAGTAACCCATTTTTGTGTTTTTTCGTAAAAATGATTATCATGGTATTTCGAGATTTCATCAGGGAAAAGTCAGGAATTTCGTTTTTGTAAAATGCTGAAAACCCTGATAAGAACTGGTTCCTTTGATCCAGCAGTAGCCTATCACATATACAAAGTACAAGTGAAGCATTTGTATAGGGGTCAGACCAAAGGCTTTTTGTGACTTGCAAGCCACAGAGAAGTTTGAGTAAAGTTCCTCCGAAGGAAACAAAAGATGTATGTACACATAGCACTGACCTTGAGACTCAAACCCCAAAATCATTGCATTGTCAATCCATCCATTCAGCAAGACTTCCCTGGTGCTTATTATATTATATTCTTAATCACTGAGTCTGATTTTTCTACCTTATAAGGAAATTTGCCTATTCATTATAAAAAAAAATACATGAAAGTGTGTTCAGTTACAAACACAGTTGAGCCGCACTTTGAAAATTACAACTTGGTGTAGATATACGCACGCATCTGATGTGCAGTTTTTTACTTGAACTGGAATATTTTATGTTAGAATAGGGGTGTACATTTTTCCAATAATGATGGCTTTTGTTTTTTGACTTCATTCTTAATCTTAAAATGTCTCAAATTTGTGACTTGGAATGAGTTCCGGGGCACCCATTACTCCAAATAATGCACACACATCCATCATGAGATGATAGATGACAGGCAAAACAATAAATCTGATCTTTATTCTCTAACCGATGGCATGCAACCCCTATGATACCTACCAGCCATTTGGTTTTAGGTTCCCTCTTCTCATCAGCAGCTTTCTCACCTGTCAGAATCTCCATCAAAACCTGCAGGAAAAAATGTTTATATATAGTATATAATAAATTCATATATCTGTAGTGACTGTTTAGTACTGGTATAAAGTCATTTGTTGAGAAAGATGTTACAAATAAATAGCAATGCGAGCCAATAATGCACCAGACCAGGATATTGAGGGGCGTGTGGCCGAGCGGTTAGAGCGTTGGACTCGTAATCGCATTCTACATCTGTCGTGGGGTCGAGCCCCGGTCCTGGCACGTCTCCTTGTTTCCTTAAGCAAGAAACTTTACTCTACTTGCTTCTTGCTTCGGAAGGCACGTAAAGCCATTGGTCCCATCTGAAGTGTTTCTGACACACTGTCGGATGTAAAAGAACGTCACAGGCTATTTGAAAAGAGTAAGGAAAACATTCCCGGTCATGTTGACTATACCTTGAAAACTATATCATTTCTCTCTAGGACCAGAGAGCTTCGTGTTTGACTCCAATTGGAGTGTTGCGAAGTATCTACGCAGAAGCAGAAGAAGCAGAGGTCATTTCTTATCTCTATGCAACATTGATGAAAATGCAAAAACTGGATAAATACACTCTCCTATAGTATTACATGTAGAATTAAATTTGGGATCCTGAATTCAACAATTTGTCTCAACAATTTGCCATTACTGAAAAAGTATGCTACTTTGGGTCAAATATTTTGAGGATATCAATATCTACCACAAACAAACCGAGTCAGTCAAAAAATTCAAAAGTCATGGGTAATAGGGGACACCCTGTTGGTATAATTTTATTGTATTGTTTAAATTATGTTGAACTTTTGTTGGCAGCGTTAACTGACTTAATGGCCATGCTTTCCTAATATGAACTTTATAAAAGGTATGTAACTATTCTATAGTTTTGCTTTCCCATTTTGAAATACGGACGACAATTAGATTGATAGCTTTGTTTTCCCCATTTTGAAGCAAAGAAGGCATATGCTTCTTATATTTTAACTCTTCTTTCCCATGTTGAACTATAGAGGCAATGCAACTGATTTTATAGTCCAGTGTTTCATTGTATTCACACAATTTTAAAGGGTTATAGTGCACCAAAATTGAATAAAATCATAAGACATTTAACTAAAGTTGGGGAAAATTTAATTAAACAGCATAAAATCATTATGAAATAGCTAAAATCCCTCTGAAAAAATTAAAAACTTCAGTTTGTCTAATTGCAATCTCCTACACTCACTATGGAAAGTGGAATAAACTTCTACTTACAATTCCGAAACTATAGACATCAACTTTGACTGACAGTTTGAAGGTCTTTAGAAAATCATGGGGAAGGTAGGGCATAGTTCCATAGGCTTTTGATGTTTTCAACACCGTGTAGCTGCACCCCTTATTTGGCCCATATCTTGCCAGTCCAAAGTCAGCAAGCTTAGGATTGAAGTACTCATCCAGGAGGATATTTGCACTGAAATGGAAGCAGGTCACATTGTATTATATACTTATGTAATTACCAGGGGATATCAACAAGTTTTATAGATTATCCAGAAGAAATAGAGCCAGGAATGTAATTTTATTATGCAATCCGTAAGGCATTTTTACATAATCACCATGCAAAGTAACACATTTCTCCATCTTTAAACTGACTGTCCACAGACTGTCGTTGGAGAGATCTTCTTTTACCATGATTATCATGCATGAGCCTTTTCAATATGTTAAGTTGTGGTGCAAAAAATCAACTTATTTATTTCTTCACTTTAACATAGTACCATATCTCACACATGCCACACTCTATGAAAAACCCCATCCTGTTGATGTTGAAATGACCTGCAGAGACCTGAAACAATGTTGCCTGGGTAGTTTTGCATGTTTGATGACAAATGGCATAGTTGATCAGAAATGCTTTTATGTCATTTGAGCAACACTGATAAGCATATCTCTGGAATAGCTTTATCAATAATTATCAATCTTTAACTTTTGTAACAGGAATTCCATGGCCTACCTAGAAACCCAGGGGGATCAATCAGCACATAGGTGACTACCAACTCGTGCCCACAGCACTCCAAAAAGGACCCTAATAAAGCCAAATCCAATCCTAAATGGCGTAAAACACCAGAAATACACTATAAATGGTATATGATACTGTCCCTTAATGGTGTGACTTGAACAATTTTGGACATTGACTTTTAAGGTAAAATATGAGATAATATTTATATATCAAAGGTCAATAAAGAAGAGAATGACAATGAAAGAGAAAATGAGCAAATATCCTATCATTTTTTTGACTTGATCATTTATATACCCTAGAATCTGATCGTGTTGAGATTTGATACCCTTGTTTTTAAAAAAGACATTGACGACGCCGAATGCTGAAAATGACACCCTTTGAGATGCTTTTTATTGGATGAGCGTGCGTACACAATCAAGTTGAGAGTGATCCTCATGGACGTAGAAATGGACATTACCTAAACATATAACTACCAATAATAATTGTATTAATTGTTTTACGTAGGCATATAACTACCCCCTCGTATATATTTTGCAACATTGCCCTCATATTTTTTCTACACTGAGATTGTGCGTTACCTTTTGATGTCCCCATGTATGAGAGGTGTGTCCTGTATGTTGTGTAGATACCCTAGACCGTTAGCAGAACCAAGTGCAATCTTATTCCTCAGTTTCCAACTCAGTGGTTGTTTATGAATCTGTAAATAAACATAATGAGTTATACTCGCCTGGAGAAAACCTTTTCACTTTTACACGTTTTGTGCGACGAGGTTAAGGCGAGCTCACACCGGGCTCGTGAGCTCGCGTTATTTGACAGTGAATTCGATTTGAGAAGTCGTAAATAAGTTATTTTTTATAAAATATAGCTCGCAATCGTTTTTAACTTAATCGTAATCCTTGTTAACATTATCATGTAATGGATTGAGAGCTCAGGGAAGAGTGCCTATATTGATCAGGAAATCATGAAAAACTGCCAGTCCGGGTCAGTCCGGTCTAAAAAAAAAATCCTTATGGGCCGGGGTTGGTCGGGGCAAGCTAATTTTATATAGGCTTTGGCGGGTTGGGTAATAAATTGTCGGGGAACGACAGGGTCGGAGTGAAAAAACTCTTGCCACACAGGGCGCATACTCGTGGTCTGTGAGGACCATGAACAGGGTAGCAATTTCATGCACTTTTAGAAAAAAGGGTATATTTATCAGCGGTCGTACAGTCTCTAGTCAGCATTTAGTGTATGAATTTCAAAAACACAGAAATTCAAGTAAATGTGTTTATAACTGTTTTGAAGACTTTTCCCGGGACTTTTTCATACTCTTTTCTACTAAATTTCTGATAAATCAGAAGCATAAAGTGGAATTTGTACATGTAACCCCCAATTGTTGGTTTAGAAACAATTGTGCACCGTACCGTACTAGATTAGTGTATTGTTAGGTCAATGGAAAGGGTAGATTTTTGAATATATATCCTTAACAAAGGTTCCAAATTAGCATATCTGTGGTTGGGGTCTGATCTGGAAAGGCTTGCTCGGTGATGACAACATGTGAAAATATGTAAGTTGCCCCCTCAACAGTTTGCTTGTTTTTGGCCACTTTAATGTACAGGTTGGGGATTTGGCATAACTTTAGAATAGACTACGCACCATACGTTCTTAGGGTTAGGGTTAGGATTGCGGTCAGGAGGTTAGGATTAGGGTTATGATTAGGTTAGGGTTTGGGTTGTAAGATAAGGGTGCTATAGGTCTATTCAAAAGTTACTCCAGGGAGTTTATATTGGGAATAATTCATTAATGTAGGCTAAAACTTGGATATTTTGCATCATGATGGCTATTCCAGTTCTTTACTCTTGACCATGTTGACCCCCATAAATTACCCTTTCATGCTACTGATTAATATAATTTTGTCCCAAACCATTAAAAAACATTTACATTATTTGCACTACTCCAGAACCAAAATCAAGGCACTGATGGAGTATCATATTTACACAGCTTCAAGCACATCAGGACATAAGTGTTAAATTAAATGATCCATTCTCATGAACTCATACACAAGCCTAGGCAAGGGTCATTGCATGTCAAACACTTACCCCAAGCATCTGTAGATTGTCTTCTAAGGATCCATTCTGCATAAACCCATGCATAAGGCAAAGTT
>JXSR01S028976.1:2659-14204 GCA_000969725.1 Ophiothrix spiculata
ATTTCATAGTTAATTTTTTTTAAAACTTAATTTCATGATACTCGGAGTGAAACCGATAGGCCCTATAGAATTTAGGGAAACTCGTGTGAGATGAAAATACTGTCCTTTATAAATCATTTAATTGACTTAATTGTTATTTTCCTTGTTTTGGGAGTTTTCCAGCATTGAAGGTCTACTTGTGCTACTAGGATGAGTATGGGTACGAGATATACCACAGCTCACAGCTTCGTTTCAACTGGTTCTGTATAGCAATTAGCTTAAACATTGTAAGCTATTCTGCCCTACCACGAAAAAAAGGAAATAAGTCACATTTTTAAACTTTTGAGATATTAATGAAAAACAAAATTACTTGAAATTGTCAAATTTGATTAATTGCCAACGTTTATTTGACTCTTGAAGAATTATAACAGCATATTCTGTAAGACAAAAACAAATGAGTCAGATTAAGGTTAATCAATGACCAATAAATCAATAAAAACAATCAATTTACATGTATCTTACTTCCTTTTGTGGTGGTTTATTCATGAAAATTGTAATATATCCTATACTTTTTATGTACAAAAGTAAGGAAGTAAGTTTCCAACATGACAATTTTTGACTTTCTGGTGACCTAAATGACTCCTACTTTTGTTTGGCGGGAAGATATTTGCATATAGGTTAATATAAGTATAAAACAGCATTTCGTAAAAAATGTCACTTACTTCCTTTTGTCATGGTAGGGCAGTATTGTAGCATCATGTTACAGGTAAGTATTCAAATAATTATTCTAATTATTATATAGAAAGAATCAAAGCATTAAAAAGTTGATACCATATTTGTTTTATGACGAAGGGTTTACTCCAGCCAGTTTATTGGGCCAAATAAAATAATATGTTTGTTTCCGATAACCCTTCCGTCCCAAAAAATGCACCCCAAAAATGCAAATTTTATCAGTTTTCTGAAAAAATAAAATATTTCTTCACCGCCTCAGTTTTCCCTCGATACAATGTTGAAAGATGGCCTCGATCCCGGGATGGCCTCCTCAGTGCAATTATTTTGAGCACTGATGACGTCCCCCCATCGTCTGTATTCAGTGAGATCAGAGTCTTCTAAAAGCAACTTATAATTAATGTTTTCAACAGACCTAGTCATATCTGTCATCCAAAAATGTTGTTGAAAAGTACATATAGATGTTTTAGTAAGCAATATAATTTTGGGAAAAAATAAGATATTTTCCCTTCCTTCCATCCCAATATTTGGAAAGCATAACATGTTTTGCTAAAATAAAATGTGTTCCCTTCCTTCCTTCTCAATGTTTTCAAAGCATGTTACCGGAAACAAATAATTATTTTTACTTGGCCTTATGATTTTGTAATATTGCATTAACACTTAAAAGCTCTTAAAGGTAGGCCAATTGAGCTATCTTGCTTTGCTGCATGTTTTTCATTACAGTAGGAGTCCTGTCATTAATTTCATAAGCTAGAACTTTACTTTGCGCCACAATATCATTGAATATGTTTATGGTATTAAAGCCTTTTTATAGTCCACAAATGCAGAAAGGTTTTTTTTCATTTGTTAGTCTTAATAGTCGATGATACTCTTAAGTGAAAAAATGTGACTCGAGAGAAGCGTGATTTTGCCAAAATCCAGCTTGATTTTCCCCAATTAAGCCCATTTCATCGAGATAATTTAAGCTGTCGTTAATATTGGAGTGTGAAGAGTTCACTTAAACTTAAAGACAGCTTAGCCTAAAGTGGCGGCGCCACAGGAGAGGGGGACCCCTCCCCCAAAGGATTTCAGAAAACAATAAAAATACAACAAAGGGAAAGGGATAAAGAAAAGGCAAAAGAAACTTAGAGAGCCCCCCCCAAAAAAAAAAAAATGTAGAAATGTTTTAAAATTCGTTAAAAAATGTTACTTTGTATCACATTTTGTTGAGAGATTGAGAATGAGATCATCCGTTTTGATTGAGCCGTCTGTGCGCTTTTGAGACCTTTAGTCCCGGCCTTTAGTATTTTTAATTTTTTGCATACCGTACGTCAAAACATTTTGGTGCCACCTTTTTGGCCCTCATAGGGGCCTCATAGAGTCATGTGTCAGTTGCCCCTCCTAACAATACATTTTGACCCGGAAAGACACTACTTTTTAGTGAATTTCGCCCCAAACCGCCTACATTTTTTTACACTTTGTCTCTGAAAGACCCCCCTTTTTCGACCCAATTTGTCACCGAAAGATTGACCTCCGAGGTATTCGCCCGGGGGGGGGGGGGCACTCAACTTTGAAAGTGGTAGGTATCATGGGCGTCATTTCATTTTGAAGTGTGGGGGGGTCCGAGGGCAAATTTAGGGGGGGTCCGAGGGCAAATTTTCAAAACCGTGAGGGGGACATCTAATATTGTGAGGGGGGACACACAAAATCATGGGGGGGGGGGGGGGGGGTCCCCCCTGTCCCCCATGAAATGACGCCCATGAGTAGGTATGTCAGGCGCGAAGCGCCGAAATTGGGGGCAGGTGAACTGATTTTCTGTAAAAAATGGACCTTTGAAACCAATTTTGGGGGGTCTAGTGAACTGAAATTTTGGCCAAAAATAGCCTCCTGAACTGAAAATTTTCGCATTTCCTGAGCAATTTATGCAGTTAGAGCTAAAATTTTGTAGTTTTTCAAAAAAAAAAGGGGCAAAAGAACTGAATCACGCTGAAAATGGGGATCTAGTGAGCGGCCTGGCGGCCTGAAAAAGGGGGTCTTGACCGCCGGACATATATATCCTGCCCACATATGTGAGTGCCCCCCCCCCGGGGGTATTCGGTGGCTCGTATGTCACGCACTTCCATATGTGAGTCCCCGGGCTTATAGATTGAAAATGAATGGAAATATTACAATGTGCCACTATTAACTTTGCTTTGCGCTATTTGTTTATGGTACAAAATGTACCTCTCTTTGATATCATTCTACCAATAATAATTCAATTCACCTAAAATAAAATGGAAGAGACCGAGCCTGTTTGAGCAACGTAAATACTATTTACGTCACCTCATTATTATTCATGTTTGCTTCATTGTCACTGTTTGTTGTCTTTCGCACATTTCGCCATTGATCAATCAGACGCCGAATTAACGTCTTTGTGCCCAAAATATATCGCAGTTTTTCGCAAAATTAACGTATTGTTTTTACTCTCTCGATAGAATCAGTAAACATACAACTAAGAAGAGTTATTGTGTGCGGTTCGTAGGGTTGATAACCCTACAAAGCGTCCGATTATGACAGGGACACGGGTGATTCAGTGCACCAATGTTTCGCCGTCCGCGACGCTTGATCAACTGCGAACTCTATTCAGTTACTTGGGGAAAATTGAAGACATACAAATCTTCCCAAAAGAGTAAGTAATACTAATATGTTAATTAAAAATAAATATCATTTTCAATGACGTCATTCACCTCTTCAAAATATCTTCGGCCAGTGTCGGCAAAGTCCGCTCACATCGAAGTTGACCGAGGTGTAATTGTGAATGAATTTTAGATACTTCGCCCTTCCGATGATTTCCGGAACATATTATGGGATATCAAAGGGTCATATTATAGTATGGGTCATCACACATGCGCACACGTTTTTCGGAAATTAAAAAGAGTCTATCATCACCAAATAAATAAGCATTTCACTTGCTCTTACGCCGGTTGACCATTAGACTCAGTCCATCAGTCTTACAATAACTGCACACGCGCTTCACTGTGTTGGTTCTTGACGACTGATTCACATTGATTGAAAAAAGAAGAGCACTTTTATTAGAGCTTTTATTTATGACGTCTGACTTATGAATAAACAATACTTGTTTACTACTTTGGACCGCGTCATGTTTTGCGTACTTGACTGCAAACTTACGCACCGCGCGCGCGGTCACCCGTGAAACGCTTGTTATCGCGCGCGCATTGCTTATGCCACTCGGCATTTTTGCACTCATAGAACGGCACTGCTTTGTCTCGCTGAGGAGTGAATTTGCCGATGGTTTTTACTTTTATTCTTGAAAAAGGTAAGAATTGTGCAATTTTTAATATAGCTATAATCATCCTGCATTACTAGTGGTTTATTAAATGTAGATTATGTGTTATTTAGTGTTGTAAATTGAGTAAAATGAAGCAAAATATATTACGGAAATTAGTCAAACTCAAAGTGGTGAAGCAAGATGGCGACTTTGAAAAAACTTTCTAGGAGGTATTCAAATTTTTTGAATAAATTACCATTATTGATGAGTGTATATCGTCATACAAAGTCATGTTCGATTAGTCTGTACTGCGCAGAATCCTTCTCTACTGCGCAGAATCGTGGCACCGTAAATACGGTGCCAAGTGCTCGCCTTTTTTTCACATAAGTTTTCCAGTCGCCAAATGGCCCGAACAACAGGAAGTGAGGGAGACCTCATTCGACGACTGGTGGATCCAGTCTAGTTGACCATGCCGTTTACGTAAGTTAGAGGCCACGAACTTAGGCTATTATGGAAACAAAGATGGCGTCATATCACAGATATCACACTATTTTCTAAGCGTCATATGGAGATTTTTTCGTAAGGTATTTCAACAACTTTGAGCTATGATTTACAAGTTTTCTTAGCGGATTTTGCAAAAATCATTTCGGGATATTTAATTGCATTATTTTTTGTACTATATTCTAAAATTTTACTCACAAATATGAATTTTCAATATCGTTAAAAATACTGATCCTGGGTGGTGGTTCTGAGTCGTCATGCACACATGCACATACAGTATATGGGCTCAAAAAGTAGCGTCAAAAAACTAATTTATCTCCACAACTGAAAACCCGACAAAGTTGATTTATGGCTTATTAGTTTTCTTTCAGTTAGCTCTTTGAAATAGCACTAATTTAATGACAATACAAATAAAACATATTTTTTTGTTTACCAACCTAGATGAGGCTATTATTTCCCACAATTCCATTAGAAATGTCCTTAGGCCAAATAAAATTAATTGTTTGTTTCCGGTAACCCGCCCGTCCCAAAAAAACACCCCCCGGGATGTAAATTTTATCGCTTTGCTAATAAGATAAAATAAATATGCACCGCCCATATTTGCCGCAAAAAGAAAACAAATGTTTATAAATGGTATTCCGTGTACACAATTTATGAAAAAAAAAATACAAACAGCGTTCTACATTGTGTATACACCCGCGTGACAAATTGTCCCGTTACTACTACTACTACTACAAAAACTTATACCGCCCCAAAAACCAAAAACAAATTTTTATTAAGGCGCATATAAAACTGTATGAACTGAACTGAACTGAACATATAGACAAAGTCAATGAACAAAATATATATACATGCGCAAAAACATCAGTCAGACAAGGATTCAATGAAAGTTACCAATTGTATGCAGAGTTAAAAAGGTGCTGTCTCAGTAATTTCTTAAATATGTCCATTAAGGAGCAGATCTTATTTGTACTGGTAAAGCATTCCATATTTTAGGTCCGTAGCTTGAGAGCCAGCCACAAAGACTATTATAAGAATCATTAAATTTCCTACAGTTCAAATCTGCAGGGTGCGCATGATGAGAGCGTGTGCGACCACGCATCTGTAATGAAAATGTGCGTCGCGTGAGGCGAGACGCTTGTTTATTGTACGCATTTGTTCCGTTCAAAATTTCATAATTTGTAGGAAATTTAATGACTTCAATAATAGTGCGTTCAATCAATACGGAAAAGAACCCAAACTACTCTTTTCACAAAATGGCGGCTATATACTACAGCCTATGTGCGAATTTTGATGAAGTGAAGTTATCATGAAATTAAAATGTTTTAGGGATGATAAGATTGATAATGATGAAGATCCTGATACAGAATTTTCTAGTGATCATCTTGATTTCAATTCAAGTGATGACGGTTATGATCTAATTAGCGAGCAATGATCAACTTATTTGTGGCATGTCTGCAAGAGATCTATACTGAAGTCTGCTATGCAATTTCTATGTACTCAAAAGAGAAAGATACAGCGGCGATGGTATTACTTTCAGTGCGTGTGCCATGGTGTACAATGTATACACATTACATCATGTGTAATTAAATCACACGCAGGTCAGGCAATTCATGTACTTTGTGGACTTCAAAATGGGCTTTATACCGCGTTGTGTCTTCGTTCGTTTGCCGAAAGGTCGCCATGTTGTAATAACTTAATCATCGTCTTCTTTGTTATTAAGTATGAATATTAATCATTACATTATGACATCTTGATTGAAGTCAGCCTGTTCGCCCGGCAGCGAATTTTGACGCCCTACTTTTAAATCCTGGCTAATAGGCTAGTAAATCTGTTGATTTGACGTAGACAAAATTGCAACACAAGATGTTTTGGTTTGAATTAACTGTTGATGACTTCCCAAACAACATATTCAAAATGTAGGAAAATGTACGCTTGTCAAATTTGGTTAATTTGCATAAAACAAAATGGCTGCCGAAACAAGGAGTGAAATTTCAAAATTGGTAAAATCTTGTTCAAAATCAGACAAACATGTTCCTCTCATCACAAGGAAGCAGAAAAAGTATACTTTTACCTATGTCTGAAATATGGTTCTGGAGTTATAGCCAAAAATGTGAAAGGTCATATCAGAGGTCACGGATTTGGCCCTATGGGAGTCCAAAATTTCAAAATTGACCGATTTTGTTCAAACTGGTCTCAAACTATTCCTCTTGCAAAACTGTCTGCACAAAGTAATAATTTAAAGTACATCAGATCAGTTGTTGCTATGGTTACAGGTCAACGAAAACTTTGTGCTACAGGCACCAATACAATGGTAAATATGGACTTTGTTTTGCCTGCTACCATGGCAACATTTGACCTGACACACTTGAAAATATTACTTTTTGTAGACACTTTTGCAAAAGGAACAATTTGAGACCAGTTTGAACAAAATCGGACACTTTTGAAATTTTCGACTCCCATAGGGCTAAATCCGTGACCTCTGATATGACCTTTTACATTTGTGGCTATAACTCCAGAACCAAATTTCGGACATAGGTAAAAGTATACTTTTTCTGCTTCCTGGTGATGATAGGAACATGTTCGTCTGGTTTTCAACAAGATTTGACCAATTTTGAAATTTCACCCCTTGTTATGGCAGCCATTTTGTTTTATGCAAATTAACTATGTTTGACAAGCGTACATTTTCCTACATTTTGAATATGTTGTTTGAGAGGTCATCACCAGTTCATTTCAACTAAAAAATCTTGTGTTGCAATTTTGTCCACGTACCCCCATGAATTTTCATAGATTGACTAGTCTATAAACCTTTCAACACATTGGCCTATGGGGATTTTCAAAATGCTGAAAAGCTTGTAACTTTGAAATTTTCGGTATATATTTGTAGTATGTATACCGGTACTATTCTTTTTATTTAACTAGAAAAGAGACAAGGTTTTTATCACATCAAAATCATGAATTGCACCTTTAAAGTATGGATATGATCAGTACCTCATTCTTGTCAATGAACGTTTTCTCCACCCTATTTGATGTTCAAATTGTTTTGACCTTTTTCCAATTTATTGAAATCATGAATTAACTTACCACATTTTCACCCGATTATCTCAGGCATGTTCATAACGGCAGCCATTAGCCCATTACAGTTTGACAGTTCTTCCAATACAGGGCATGCATTCTGACCTGCTAAAATAAGCGACCTGTGATTTTTGCTATTTGCCATCCCTTTTTGGTTTAACTCATGTAAATTGTTAATAGTCCACAAGTGTTTGTTGATTGAAAAAAATCAAAATATGTACTTTAATCATGCATTTGTTAATTTTAGGTGTTTGTTTACTTGAAAATGACCATGAATTTTCACAAGTTCATGTTTGGTAAAGTCCTTGACTATCATGGCCTATGGCTTTAGCATTTCACTAAGGTATGCAAGAGCACATTTGCCACATTTATCATATATACCAGGACACATCAATATAAATTAATTAAAGTTTCTATATGTTTATAATGGTTAAATGGCTGCATCCCAAAGTCTCTGAATGTCACGTCCGCAACAATGGAATCGCCCTACTGTATTATTGTAACTGAGGAGGTACCAGAAGTTGCAATCTTTGCACTTTTATAACTCCCAAGATGCAAATGTACCTAATTCAGTATATTCCTTTCACATTATATTCTTTAAATTCTGTGTCAAATTTGACCCTTGATTTTACACATGCTGATCTACTTCATTAACAATGTCATTTTTTTTAATGAATCATCTTCAGGGACACTGTACTGCCGGTTACATCTCGTGTGTGCTTTGTCAAGTATGAAGATGAGTCTACTGTTGGTGTAGCACAACACCTGACTAACACGGTGTTCATAGATCGTGCTCTCGTTGTGGTACCCTGTATTGAAGGTAAGCAATTTATTGACACAATTTGTTTTTCTCATTGAATAATTTTCTTCTTATTATTTTGTGTCTTAAAAAAGATATACTTTGATCAACACTAAATAGGTGGGCCTCTTTATACAGATAAGCGTGTGCGTAGCTGAACACAGCACTCAGTGATTATTTTCTTGTTCTTATTTTGTTTCTTAAAAAAGATATATATACTTTGATCAGCACCAAATAGGTGGGCCTCTTCACATCGTATATAGATAAGCGCGTGCGTAGCTGAACACAGCACTCATTGATTATTTTCTTGTTCTTATTTTGTTTCTTAAAAAAGATATACTTTGATCAACACCAAATAGGTGGGCGTCTTCACATCGTATACAGATATTGTGCATAGCTGAACACAGCACAACTGCAGGAGACGCAGTGCGCGTTGTATGCTTGACTCGCGCATCAGTATCTACGGTGCGCTTGTAAGTGGGATTATGTTTACTTGCGGATGAAGAAAAGCCTCATAACTCCCGTCTATTTAGTGTTGATCAAAGTATAGCCCTATCTATTATACTGCCCTTCCATGACAAAACCAGACAACTGACATTTTGGTGATTTTAAGAAAAAGGGAGAAACATGTTTTTCATTTGGACCTCAAAAGTGTTGTTGACTAAGAATTTGATATCAATAGATGAAAATAAGGGATAAAAGTGCCTTCCTGGGAAGTACCTGTTTTGGTCCCAAATCTCGGTATTTTGGTTCAAAATGTGGTTTAAAATGTCAGTTGTCTGGTTTTGTCATGGAATTTTAGAAAGTGACATTATGAGCGAATTCATGTTCAATGCCGAACATAGCACAAAAATTATTTTTGTAGCTGTATCAAGTTTCATAATGGCTGATAATTTTATGTCAGTGTTCTTGAGTTAGAATTTGAAATATTAAGATCAAAATATAGGTGCATTTCTAGGTATTACCTATTTTGGTTAAAAATGTCAGTTATCTGGTTTTGTCATGGAATTTTTAGGCAATGTAGCAGTTAAACATGAATAGCGGACATAGCACAAAGAATAATTTTGTAGTTCTAAGTGTCTAATTAAGTGTCCTAATGTCCTCCCACAATATTTTAGACCCAAAACAAACTTTAATGTGGATTATTGATTTATTATTGCTTATTGATTTCCCACCCAGGCAAGCTCAATACATAATGTGAATAGGATGTGTTGCTTGTCTGTTGTTCTGTTTTGTCATGGAAATTCTACCCAATTCATGTAGTTATACTGATTTGACATACTAATTACTAGACAATGGGGCATAATTAGGGTTTAATTTTAAGTTTCACATGTGTAACTTGATGCAGGAAGTCACCTACATGCCATAACTCAATTTTGACAAAAATGTCAGTTGTCTGGTTTTGTCATGGAAGGGCAGTATAGTGCACTGATTAAGTTCCGTCTTGTACCTGTTAAAAATTGAATGTCCATATCCATGGGTATTCCATTTTGAAATCCCTTGTCTCCTGCATACTCCTTCAAGAATTTGTATTTTATTAAATTGCAGTATGAGTGTATTTCAATATTTTTAGTTCCCCATGGCCAGTCCATTATACCATGAATTATTAAACAGAATATGTGATGCATTTTATAGACAATAAAAGTTAAAAGGTGCACCATCTTTTGTGATGTCATTGTTTAAAATTGGAGGTGTTTGTTTTGGTCCGAGTTACTTTTCTCAGGGAGCTAGTACTGAGGCACAAAACAAACACCAATGATTTTAAACAATGACTAAATTAAAAGGTGACCAGTGCCATTTATAGTAAAAAATGGGTACAAATCATAGTTTCAATTAGTTTGTTAACTGTTTCATCGATCTGTTAAAAATATTGATCAGTCCAAGCACTGCTTCTGCGTTGCGTTCAGTCAAACGCAGGGCATGAATTTAAATCACACTCCTTGATTAACCTAGACGTGCTGCCAGGTGTGCTGCAAAATGCACTCCTCAGTAAATCAAGGAGTGCCTTTTCTAAGTTGGTGTATTTACAGCTAAAAAATTAGTAATTACATGACTTTTTTACTTGGTCAAATAGGTGTAGGGTTAACGGGTATAATTATCAATGGTAATTATCAACAAGATGAATGCACTACTCGATTTCGGGGCATTTTGATCGTGATTTTGATTAGGAAATCAAGAATTTAGCAAGAAAAAGAACTTATTTTATTTTTTGTCTGATGAATACTATATCATTTTTCTATAAATGTCTATGTTTCCAGTCATTTTCAATCTTCAGGTACATAATCTTGCTTGCATATAAGGGCCCCACGCGGCCACGGCAGTGTAAAATGAAGGCTAGGCATACATGCACCAAAGACAAATTGCCGCGATTTATATTGAGGCATGAATAAAAATTTAGGCGTATGATTTAAGCATGGTCGATAATTCGATATATCGAGATATATCGATTTTTTAAAAACATCGATATTGCCGATATTGGATTTCAAGGTTTATCGATATATCGTACTTGCCGATATTTTGAAAATAACATCGATAAATCGGGTGTACGATATTTCGACAGCTAATGATATATCGTACCGTCGATGTTTTGAAAATAATATCGTATAATCGGGCGGGCGAATGATATCTACAAATCCAGCTATAACTATCGATAAATGTAAGTATTACTCACTCATTAGCTCATGGTTAACTTAGCTCATGCTAATTATTTCACTCATATCATGAACAATTCCTTTAAATGGTTCAAAATATCAACTTTTATGAAGGTTGTAAGTTTGAGTCAATCCATTTGTTAACAAAAATAAATGTCAATAACGTAGTCTTGAATCTTGAATGCGTGCGTGTAACGTATCGGCCTTCACGTATCAGGGAAATATGTTCAACTAGCAGCGGTGTTTTATGCCCGTGCGTATTATTGCAACTTCGATATATAATATTTCTTGGCACATAAACACTAGTCAGTGAAAAAACTGTAATAAATTAATGGTGATATCCTTTATTTAGAAATATTATTCAGTTTTAGATGTTATATCCGAGTTACAAAATTATCATACGTCGCGCCAACACTGTAATCCATCGATGCACATAATGTTTTACAATGACTAGAGCTAGTTACAAATTAAATAATCACATGTCGCGCCAACACTGTAATCCATCGATGCACATATTGTTTTACAATGACTAGAGCTAGTTACAAAATGATCACATGTCGCGCC
>JXSR01S028977.1:8540-25993 GCA_000969725.1 Ophiothrix spiculata
GGGGGGGGCGGAATCCGCCCCCCCCGGCTGTGAGATGGGTCGAAAAAGCCCGGCTCTTTGAGGGTTAAAGGGATGCATCTCCTAATCATGTGATGTTTTTTAGCAATTTCCATTCAACGTGTGCCTAATGACGTCACCAGAGGTGAAACTTTACAGATTAACAAATCAGACCAGCAAGATTTTTCCGGTCTTTACAAAATGTGCAATAACTTTTGATTCAGAGATCCAAATTAAATGAAACAAAAATCATGTAAAAGCCAATGGTCTACTCTATAATATTATTGTAACGTTTGCTCATCATTGTGCTCTGTTCTCTCAAAATAAAAGTTCGAAGTTAGTTGCGTTTTTATTGGGACACCCTGTATAAGAATATTGTGGTACATTTCTTAGGACAAGGCATGCACATGAAGATATGAAGACAGGATCTTTTGATGCATTACCTTGGACAAGACATGTGTGAGAAGACATTGAATTGAAATGGGGAGTCAATGCAATGTCTTATCGCTAACGAACAAAGAAAATCCCAAAATTTCATGGCAAAATTTAGTCGAATTCCTTATTTTTCGTGTGTGATATATGACCTGGAAAACTTGGATATAAATTGGCATACCGAAGCTTGCTAAAACAAAGATTTTGATTCTTCCATTAGAGAATATATTTAATGTATTTACTACTAATACAACGAACCAACTACGTGAGTGCCCGGCGCGAGTGAGATGCCAGGAAATGAAATAAAGTAAAATCGCGGTCCTCGCCAATTCGTAAAAAAGTATCCTTTCCCACGGATTTCTGCTTGCTGATGACCCCACGTTTACACTCAGTGCCCCCCTTCCCCGGATTGCATCTCAAATAAATGAACAATTTTATACCCCGTTCAGACACACTAAAAAGTCATTTTAAGTCGATATCGGGTTTATTTTTGGTTTCAAACACAATCTTGGATTAGCGAAAAGGAAATGAACATTACTCGTTCCAGGTCAATGCGCTATAGAAGTAAACACGAATTCAACTTGACTAACGACGACAGGTGTACACACATACTGAAAGTCGTCAGTTGTAGTCGTTAGTGGAGTTACATCGGATTACTTATGCGACTTAACTTGCTTTTAGCAAGTTCAAAATTCGATGTTCACACATTGAACTGTTCACACTCAAGCGAATTTTGAACTCGATATAACTTGAATACGACCAAAGACTTATCAAGTTATGTTAAAATATAGCAAATGTGGGCAAAAAATTGCGACTTTGGAATAAATATGATTCAAAATTTGAGAGATTTGATGCATGGATGGGTCCCCTTTTCTTGAAAATTGGTATTTATATGGGTGACATTTCAAATTTTCCAGTGGTACATCCTTAACCAAACCAAATTGAGTAAATCATAAGAATACTGAGCCTTCTCAAAAACTTTTCAAATGCTCTCCCAAAAATAAATTTGTAAATACTTTTGAAACTCCTGTGCATTTTTTACAGAGTGGTCTTATAAGCAGCAAGGGTTACCCTGTCCAACATATTGAAGTGCCTACAGCGGATGGGTTCCTACTTGGATTACAGAGGATACCACATGGTAGAAATGAAAAGCAGCCAAAAGGTAAAACATACTTTTTGGCTTAAATAAAAAAATGTATTCCACACACAATCATAGGTTTGGTTCTGTGGAGCTTGATTTTGAACTTTTAAATACACATGGGTTCTGGAAATACTTGGTCCTAATTGTCCAGATATTCAAAGTCTACCTTGAATTAAACCTTAGTTTTAAAATTTAAAATGATAACAATAATCATCCTTGGCAGTCACCTCTATGATGCTGGTGGTCTGCCATACGGCAGACAAGAGTATTTATAAGAGCAAGAGAGTAAAGGTAGCAGCGGTGTGAGCGTCAGGTGATCAAAAAAAATTGTGGTGCAAGTTAATATCAGAGTCTTGAATTTTTAAGAGTAAACTGCCAGCAACGTTATGTTAACAAATTAACTAGAATACATTTATTTGAAAACATTTGAACTAACATACTGCTTGTCTCACTAAAAGCTGGTTCAAGACCAGCTGTTTTGTTACAGCATGGCCTATTGGGCGACTCAAGCAACTGGCTTGTCAATCTAGCCAATGAGAGTCTTGCATTCATTTTAGCTGATGCTGGGTATGATGTATGGCTGGCGAATAGCAGAGGAAATACTTATAGTCAAAAACACAAGACTTTGAACACCACACAGAGGGAATTTTGGTATTGGAGGTATGTAGTCAACGATGAAGCCGATGATTAGGTTTTTGTGTGAAGCAATACAGTGAGAACTGCTTGGTTTGTGGCAAATGATTACTGAAGAGTGGAAAACTACCAACACTACAAGACCTAGACTAGCCTGGGTACACTCGCCAGTCAAATGGCTAGCTAGTCCGACAACTAGGTGGTCTGAAAGGCTTGCTCACTAGTCCAAACACGATATTCAATATAACATTGAAAAAAGCTCACTGGTCTGAAGGCATGCTAGTCCAAATATTAAAATAGGCTCGACAATCCAAATTTTAAAAAAGGCTCGCTAGTCGTAAAACAGTTTGCTAGTCTGAATTTATAAAAACTAATGCTAGTCTAAATTTAGAAAGAAAACCTGGACAAGTACAAAACTGATTGTTGTTTCCGCCAATTTATTTCTTTGCAGTTGGGATGAGATGGCTAAATATGATCTTCCAGCGATGGTAGACTACATTCTCAACGAAACAGGACACAGACAGATCACATACATCGGTCATTCTCAAGGGACAACTGTAGCATTTGCTGGGCTCTCCATCAATGAAGACCTGCAGCGCAAAATCAACATGTTTATAGCTCTAGGGCCTGTGGCTAATGCTACGGATATTTCAGGTGGCATGAGTTTACTTGCACATCCTGATATATATGAGACTTTGGTGGTGAGTAATCTGAGGGGTGGATGTGTAGGGTATGTGTATGTGGGGCTGGGTGTGTGTGGGGTGTGGGGGGGGGTTTGTGGTTATTGTTTGTAGCTCTAGGACATGTGGCTAATACTTCAGATATTTCAGGCGACATGAGTCTACTTGCACATCCTGATACGAGACTCTGGTAGTGAGTAATCAGAGGGGTGGATGTGTAGGGTATGTGGGTGTGTGGGGGTGGATGTGTGTTTGTGTGGTCATTGTTTATAGCTCTAGGGCATGTGGTTAATACTACATATATTTTAGGCAGTATGAGTCTACTTGCACATCCTGATATATATGAGACTTTAAAGGTGAGTAATCTGAGGGGATGCATGTGTAGTGCTTATTGTTTTATTATTGATCTTTTGTCAAGGAACAAACCCATCACCATTTCTAGTGCATTGAATCACTTCCCCGGGCTTCCCCAGGATTATTTTCACCATGCCTAAACTTTGTGACATGAATTGATCCTGGCTATACGAGAGAGTAGCAAAATGTACAACCAAACCCCATTAATAATACATATAGTGCCCCTGATTTTGAGCTTGGGTCAAGTACTAAATGTGCTCTTGAATTGGTAATGCATCTTCTGTTGGGTCAGAATTCCAGGCAAATTATGCACCAAACAGCATGCAGGAACGCTGATCACCAAGACAGCAAATTTGGAGTGTCCCTTTGATAAACTGAGCTATAGATATCACTCCAGATTTAAGCCAAAATTTTTCTTTTTATAATTGTCATGGTTTTTTTTTCAACAAACAGGAAACCCTAGATGAGCTTCATATGTATAATTTCCTACCAGCAAACCAAAAGCTAGACAGGTTGTTTGCAAATACAGTGTGCAGTAACAAACTGACCGTGTCCATGTGTACGCTGTCGTTCTATTTCCTGGCTGGGTATAGCTGTGAGCACATGAATTCATCAAGGATATCTGTGATTGTAGCGCAGGGTACAGGCGGAACATCTATATGGACTATGGAACACTGGGGACAGGTGAGATTATTGATACATCACATAATGTGACAAATATCACAGTACCGCCTTAAGATATGGCCCAAAAAATATTGTTTGTTTGTCCATTAAGGCTTCTGATAAGGAAGGGTCAGAAGGTAGGATAAATTTTCTTGAAACTCAACTTAAAGAATATAAGAAAAAATTGAAATAGAAATAAACTTAACTTAAAAGAACAATATTATGTTGAATCTTGAGAGATCTTATATTCTGGTAAATACAGTACATGTCAATTCATGTCATACTTTTCCAATTTGAAGACTTTCTCAGTGAATATATGTATATTTCTGAATCCAAAATCCTTATATAAGAGTTGTAAAAAATAATAAAGTACACAGTATGTGAAAGGTCAATCTGCTTCTTCTGCTTCTGCTTAGGGTTGAGTCCACATACTCAGTCTTCGCTGTATACACGGCCACTTTTACGCCAAAGGTCCACAGTCCGTCCACAGAGATACACTTGCAGTTATATTTGACAGGGATTTAATTGGTGATGACAGTCTTTGATAATGTTCTTGAAATGATCAACTGAAGTGGCTTTCTTGGCATTCTCTAGCAGCTTGTTCCACTCTTTTGACACACATGGTATAAAGGAGAAATTGTAGACATCCTTGTTGGGGTAAATCGGCTGTAGGTTGACACTGTTGTTGTTTCTGATGTTAATATGTTCTGATGTTTCCTATTCGGTCAAAAGGCGCTATATAAATGTCATTATTATTATTATTATTATGTCCACTGCTCAAGTAGTTTCTGGTGACCATTTTCTCTTTCTTAGCTATCTTGAAATGTTGTTCAGCGTCGATACCAACTTCATTGTTGATTATCTTGTAGGTCATTTTCATTCTGTCTTTGAGTCTTCCGTCTTCAAGTGATTCCCAATCGAGTTCAGTCAGCATATGTGTGCTTTTTTGTCTGAAGTCCTTCATGCAAAATCTTGCAGCTTGTCTCTGTACTCACTCAATTGCATCTACATATGTATGTGCTTCTTTTTGTATGGAGCCCATGCACAACTGCCATACTCCAGTATTGGTCTAACCAGAGTCTTGTACCTCTTTAACCTCTCTCGTACAAAACCATAGATTCCTTTTCAGAACTCCCAGCACTCTGTTTCTTTTGATACCGTCTTGTCTATGTGAGGTCCCCAGTTGAGTGTGTTGTCTAACTCAACTCCCAGGTATGGATTTGTCGACACTACTTTCAGCTGCTGATCACAGAACTTGTAATCCAGATCTGGTGGATTTTTACTAGTTGTGAACTTCATGATGTAGCACTTTGAGGCATTAAACTCTATTCCCCAAGTATTCTGCCACTGCTCAAGTAGTTTCAAGTCTGATTACAGAGTCTCTAAATCTTCAGATGTTTTCCCGCTGGCATACACTACACAATCATCTGCAAACAGACCCACTTTGTTCTGGAGCTTGCATGGAAGATCGTTGATGTAAGAAACTGTAATGGCCAGGTGACTGTCCCTTGTGGAACACTTGTCTTGTGATAACTTGCTTGGGTTGAGATTCCTCTCCGTTGTATACCACTTTCTGAGTACGTTCTGTTAGGAAGTGATGAATCCATCTATTGATGTATTGGGCCTCTGATACCATAGTGATGTAATTTCCCAAGTAATCGCTCATGCGGCACTTTGTCAAATGCTTTGTCGAAATCTAATATGGCCATATGTAAAATGTATGTGTCACCATCATTCATGCTTCTAGTAAGGTCACTGACTGTCAATATAAGCTGGGTTTCAGTTGAATGCTTGGTTCTGAAGCCATGCTGGTTATCAACTAATATTTGATGAGTCTCTAGATGCTTCATCACATGCTCTGTGGGCTGTGAAGGGACCGATAACATTTCTCTGCTGATAAGCTGTCTGAATTTGCCCAAGATCATTGTGGTCAGAGGGAACTTGTTGTTGCCTCTGTCTGCATCCAACAAATGATGATGAATGTAATCTTAAAATATAAATATAGCACACATTTTTCCATTTTAGTAAGCTGTGTCAAATTTTTATCGCTGCTTTTTTTAAAGAAGGTCTTCAAGTCTTCAATCTATTTAACTGCTAGAAGTGACTATTCACTATACAGCAGTACTCTGGTCGTAGAGTTGATGACATATTTTGACATACAGTCACGGTACCGGGGACGG
The DNA here is from genome assembly GCA_000969725.1 of Ophiothrix spiculata. Taxonomy (NCBI): domain Eukaryota; kingdom Metazoa; phylum Echinodermata; class Ophiuroidea; order Amphilepidida; family Ophiotrichidae; genus Ophiothrix; species Ophiothrix spiculata. The sequence continues at coordinate 14,621 of JXSR01S028977.1, forward strand.
TTCCCCTACTCTTTATTTCGAACAGCGGTAGCTAAGCCTGTGACGTTCTTTTACATCGGACAGTGTGTCAGGAACACTTCAGATGGGATCAACGGCTTTACGTGCCTTCCGAAGCACTAAGCAAGTAGAGTAAAGTTTCTTGCTTCAGGAAACAAGGAGACGTGCCGGGACCGGGGCTTGACCCTACGACATATGTAGTTTATGCGATTACGAGTCCAACACTCTAACCGCTCGACCACGCTCCCCTTTAACACATTCTATCATCTTTTTAGCAAATCCGACCTGTTGGTGTTGTTGCAAAAGCCAACTTTGGAAGCATGTACACAATTATTACTATATCAGAATTTAGAGTATTAACCTCCTAGAAAAATTGACACCTCTTATCTTTTTTATTTCAAATTGTTACAGATAACATATGCCAAGGATTTCCTGATGTTTGATTATGGCCCTGATGTAAACCTCAAGAGATATGGACAGGTGAGACCACTAAAGTGCATTATCAATCCATTATATATGTGACCCATCATATCGAAAGGTACCTTAAGGTCGGCATAGTAAATTACGAGATACGGGCCATTGAAGCTGAACATAGTCAAAAATCACGTCCAAGGTCGAATTTCTAATTTCATCAGAAATGTTACCTTTGAAGTGTATTATCATATTAATCAGGTTCCAACATCCAAAACATAAGACAAATGTTTTAAAAACCGAGATAAAAATCCTTTCTCCATTCAAGTTTTACCAGTACAGAAACTTTAAACTTGATTTTCTCAGAACTATAGTTTTCTGAATCAACCCGATGCCTTTTACCAATTTGGATGTAACTTTAATTGCAATCGAACATCCAATAACCAAAAGCAAGGTGTCATTTTAAAGCTTAAAATTTAATCTTTCAGTTGAGACCAAAAAATCAATTTTCATTTTGGGAACCTTAAGGTACCTTTTGATATGACGGGTCACATATATGCAAGGATACAAGTCACTGAAGTCAAACTTTTGAGAAATATCTAAACATTTCCTTGAAATAACACTTTTCCTATACTAGTCTTCTACACTGGATAAAGTTTCTTGAAAACAATACATTTTCAGTCAAAATTTCTTGAAAACAATACATTTTCAGTCAAATTTCCTGAAAACTTTCATCCCTTAGAATGTTGTAATGATAATTACAATACACCCTTTGCCCTTAATGTCAGATATGTAAATACCTACTATACCATCTATTAGAACCATAAAAATTCATCATCTTTAAAAACACCTAAGATCAATCAATCACCTCAACTTGTCCAAAATTTCAAATTAAAATTATATTTTAAATTGCACTCTATCATGACAAAAATAAGTATCACCTATGATTTCAAGCAAGTACAATTATTTTGGTATTTTACAGCATGTATTTCAAGACGGCACACTTTAAATTATTTACTACTGGCTCAATACCAAAAAATATTGCACACCATTATAATATTGTATTTTACGATAAAAAATCATGATACTCAGCTCAGAAGGTCTATGTTTTGAACTGTGAATACCAAAGGTGCACTCAAAACCAATCTGATCATTCTGATATTGAGGTTAGGAAACATCTCAATTGTGTTTTGAAGCCTAACCTAGCTTTCTAATTAACTAAATCATACTTGAAATAAATATCATGAACAAAATGAGAATTAATCTGAACTACAAAAATAAGTGATGCAATATTCTTAACCACTATGATTCCTTATTTGCTTTTGATTTTATCTATGAGGGTCATTCAAAAAATTCTGCCTGTTTGTATCATAAATTTGTTCTATTGAAGGTAGCAACTTGAAAATTGGCACAAATATGGCTAAAAATGTCATCTAAACACGGTGATAAAATCATATAAGTATCTTTTCTAGATTTTTGAAGGTGATCTGAAAACTACAATAAGGTTTAGAACACTGGAAACGGTCAAAATATGAGTCACATTTTGAAAAGTGGCTTAAGTACAGCGGATTGAAACGGCCATACTATAGCCATGTAGAATTGCTATACAGTGAAAATTTTATAAAACCTAAGGGTGTGTTCCCATTGCTAATGTAGGGTTAGACCCTATATCCTGACCCAGCATCGAGTCCACATTGATTTGTATTCCCACTGCAATGATAATCCTAGGTCAAACTCGCTATTGACTGAATGCTAGGTCGAGTCCACGTACCTGGATGTTGCAATTGACAAATGCGGTCTCGCTAGCTAGTAATTATGCACCAGAATCAGTTTATGATTTATCGGATATATTCTTGTTGTATTATTTCTATTTAAAGGTATATTTTAGCTGCAGTCTTTTTAATTATGAACATAATAAATAATCACATTGAAATACATCGTACGTGGACTTTCAATCAATATGTGAAAATGTATTTTAGTATTACGTGTGTACAGAGAATCAGACAGCTGTGTTATAAGGAAATCGCCGCCACGTATCATGCATGTCTTCAGCTACGTGAGCCGGCCCGGCCGGCCCGTGTATGCCTACCCGGGAGAGTGCAGTACAAACTGTTCATATTTCTATAGCTTACTGTGACTCAAAAGTCTGTATAAGGACTATCATTGCATTGGCAAAGAGAATCATAATTCTAAATGCAATTTTGATCAAATTCTCCGTCCCTAAGAACAACAGTTTTGACTATCACATACCTTTCATACATGTATGCTTTATGTTTACTATATACGACCGTCACATTGTTTACATAATTTAGGCTTGACCCTACATCGAGACTACCTAATTTTGGTAGTATCGACCCCACATCGAGTCCACATTGTTAATGTAGGATCGAGACCACATATAATGTGTTCCCACTGTGTTTAATGTGGATTCAGATCTAGGGTCGTGGACTCGATGTAGGATCAAAGACTTCAGTGGGAACATGCTCTAAGAATGAACATACAATTATATGGGATGAATAAAACGGAGACCCAAACTGAAAAATAGTGGTCATTCACAAGCACAACAATAATAGGAACAAATAGCCCCTGCAGCAAGACACAGTTTACAAATAAATTGACCTTATTAAAAGAAGATGTAAAATGGTGGCATTATGAAGATTTATTTTTAATACATTTTCATAGTAGATTACAAAGAGAACTTAATTCAATTTTGTCACTGAAGAATGTGGTATAGTGCCTTTTAATTTTTGTTTTTCACATAAAGTACGCACTTGGAAAAGTCACTCAAGATATTGTTAGGAGCACTTTCATTTCAAATTTGTTCTGTAACTTGCATAAATTTTGGGTATATGGATGGTTGTTCATACATTAGCTGCACATATAATTTCAGATGCAATGTCATTAGATATTTCACCATTGCCAGTGTATCCAAACCTTACTGTGGTTTTCAGGTCACCTACAGAAATCTAGAAAAGATAATGATATGATTTTCTCACCATATGTAGATGACATTCTTAGCTATATTTGTGCCAGTTTTCAAGTAGATACCTTTAATAGAATAAAAGTTATGATACAATAGGTAGAACTTCTTGAATGAGCCTCGTAGAATTCTTATGTATCAATTCAATATTGTTTTGTTCGTTTTTTACAGATCACACCACCAGTCTATAACGTAAGCAACATTGCGACTCCTATTGCTCTATTTTATGGCACTGACGACATACTAGCAGACCCTACCGATGTAGCACTATTGAAAAAGAACCTTAAAAGTGTTGTTTATTCTCACGAAATACAAACATATGGTCATCTTGATTTTGTCTTTGCTTTTGACGCTGTTGACTATGTATATAAGGATATTTTAAAACTTTTAAATGGACTATATTTTTAATCTATAAGCATAATCTCATAAATGGTGCTGTTTTGAAATGATAATTATATCTTGAAAATGGTGCTCATTTTTTAAAATGTGAACAAAATTAATTTTGTTTTTCAGTGACCGTTCACTTTTACTTGTAAAAATGTTTGTACAAAACCTGTAGTTATCAAACTAATATTTTTAGAATGGATTAGCTTTGCCTTTAACTGAGTAGATTAGTTGATTTTCACTGTATAATATACAGCCACAAAATGTATTTTGAAGCATTGCACTGACCTGGTAAATTGTATTAAAAGTTTTGATTCAATGTTCCCAAGTTACAAATATTTGTCACATTGGGCTTAATTATGATCTAATTAATATAACTTAACCATTCTGTGATAAAATTTGTTATCAAAATAACTGCAATCGAATACAGTGCAACCTCACTAATAAAAAAATTAGTTAACCTAAAACCGTGATAACACAAATAGGACTTTCAAGTCTCTGGCAATGAATTTGCATGAAATAAGGGAAGCTCAAAATCCTAATAACACAAATTAAAATGTGTGATCCCTCACAGATTTTGTGATACAGAGGTTCCACTGTAATAACAAATAATTGTATGGTCCTAGTTCTTTCTAGCTCAGTCGGTTAGTTCTCGGACTGTTAAACATAAGATATATCGATCGTTCCGCGTTCGAGTCCAGCTGGGAGCTGAGTGTGCGAAAACTGTATATTCTATGACGGTGTAAATTGTCAAGCTAGTAGGCCGCTAAGCCCTTTGGCCCCAAGGAGTCCAGGTAGTGATTTAAACCCAATAATTAGAGCTGCTCTGTAAAGTGTGCTGAGGCCGTGTGGTATTACAAGTCAGGGGGACTGCGTAGTGCACTATAAATCACCTGCAATTTAATTTATTTTTTAATTTTATTCCGTAAACATAAAATCAGATGGGCAGTGAGAATGTTAGCCTTGTCAAATATATGTATGGAATTACTTTTCTCACGGCAGTATGTTTAAGTGTGAATTGGGGTTATATCTATGGCCAAATACAAACTTATTGTGAATGAAAATAGATTAATCACATGAGTATTATTTTATTTGTCATATCCTATTCCTATAACAGAATAATGAGATTATCAAAAGTAGTGTAGAGTGCCAGTATATTGCACGTCATGTTTTTCTTCAAAACATGGCATTTACCACAAAACCAACAGATATAATTGGCTTCACAGATGCTAAAAATTGATAATAATTTGTCATAATTTATCAGCCACATTTACATTATATACATTAAGCAAAACAGAAACTAGAAAAACGTGCCATATGCTGGCACTCTGTGGTATATGAGGAAACTGTAAATGTGACCCATCATATCAAAACACGGTATATGTCGCAACCTACATATTTCACATTTCATAAAAGCGATAGCACCATGTTATCCCATATTTGAAGTTGAATATCAATCGATATAGTACAGAGAGGCCACTGATTTCATTGAAAAAAACCCCTGAAAACGCCATCAATTCTTGAAAGACACTCCAAAAAGGGCCGAAAATATATGAAAATATGTAAATTTGAGATCATAAAAAACCTGAAATCATGGTTTGAGCTTCTAAAAACATGATAACCTGAAAAGTGGCATCTCTGTTATACAGTGTCGACTCGAATCATAATGCCATTTTAAACTATTGGTCACCATCAGTAAAATGGAATATTCATCTTCAAGTATAGGATTTATCGAATTTTCACAAAATGAGAAACATGTAGGTTGCGACATACTATTTTTTCTCTATGACAAGTCACAAATTTGGCTCTTACAATGATTTTAACAGGGTTCTAAATCCATTTCCAAACAAGATGGCTTGCAAACCAGTAGTCTCACCTATCGTTCGCCCACTGCTTCATTAATTTGACTCAGTTCAAATTTTTCATAATTTTATCATTTGACCTCAAATGACCAAATAATCTCAAGTGATCTCAACCCATCAAGAAACACCCTGGGCCAAGGGCTATCCAAGGTGCAATTTGACAAACATGTAAAAATTATAACAGAATTTAGCTTGTACACTCACCCTGTTTTTGTTTTCAAGTTCATCTCTAACTTCCTGTGCTTCTTGCAAGTGTTCCTGCAGATTTTCAATATCGGCAGTGTGAAGCACTATCTTTGTCTGTGCATCTGTATGAAACAAACAAACCAATTTACTGTGGTAAGATCATGGGAAATGTGTTTCAAGGTGTATTGGATAATTTGTGACTGAACACAATGAAACTGAAACAAAATATTTCTACCAAGTACATACTGGTCTATCTTGTTGAGACATTTGATAATCCATATTAATGCAATATAAGCCCCCCCCCCCCCCCCAAAAAAAAGAAACAAGTCTGTTTCCCGTGACCAGCGTGCATTCTTTTTAACAGTCTAAAATCATGCGTAGCGTTTTTTCTCTTATATTTGTATCACAAGATGGTTCGCGAACCAGTAGTCTCGCCTGTGTATCGACCACCTACTTAATCATTCAGTTGTGGAGTGGAGTAGGGTAGGGTAAGAGTTGGGTATGCATATAAAGTGCTGTCTTAATTGATTGCTACATGGGGTCACCATTGAAACATTTGATCGCTGGTCCTAGACGAACAATTTGACACCTTGATCTTTGAAATTGGAAAAAGATGAAAATTTGACCCCAAGGGAAAGGTCATACAACGGGGTCACCATTGGCACTTTTGATCGCTGGTCCAAAACAAACAATTTGACACCTTAATTTTTGAAATCAGACAAAGTTGAAAATTTGACCCGAAGGGAAAGGTCGGACGACGGGGTCACCATTGACGCTTTTGATCGCTGTTCCAAGACGAACGATTTTACACCTTAATCTTTGAAATCATACAAAGTTGAAAATTTGACACCAAGGGGAATGGTCGGACGACAGGGTCACCATTGACACTTTTGATCACTGGTCCAAGACATAGAAAAATAGAAATATTGACAAAAATGACAAATCCTGATAATTGGGAAAGAAGTATTCCGCCCCCCCCCCCCCCCCCCCCCACCCCCCCAAAAAAATAGCTTACTGGTATCATCGGACTACTCCGTGAAAATGAGATCCCCTTTGACTTCTGAACCAGACTGTAATTTTGTCAATATTCAATGTACGAATTGGGAAAAGGGCAAAAATGTGGTACGTATTGTAAAAATTGTAAAAACAAAAACAACAAAATGCAATCCGCATTACAATATTCAGACCTGCTACTCAGGAAAAAGACTTGTTTCTTTTTTCTTTTGGCTTAATCAACAGTAAGAGGCATTTTCACCAACTTGGAAAAAAACACCACCAGCTAGATAAAAATCTATAATGAATGTTTCTATCTATAAGGGGAACAAATGTGTTTGGACATTTGGTCTTGGGAATTTAATGACTTCTATAATAGTGGTCCCTAATGCATTTTCCTGGAGCTAATGATGGGCCGATTGGCAGGTGAGCAATTTTACGGTAACTAAAGGACAATCGTACACAATTTTCAACTTTTTAAACACTTGTGTTACAAAAACACATTTTAATTTAGTCACTTTGATACTTTCAATAGATAGTTGAAGCCAATCCATATAGAATCCATCTATGAGCTAATGATTGACTGATTGGCAAGCTCCAGAAAAACAATCTGTACCTCTCTTTTGCTTCTGCACATTGTCAATCAGCTGCTTATTAATGGTTTCTGTGCTGCCCAATCTTGTTACTGTTTCCTCAACCTGACATGAGACAAATAAAGAAATATTCACACACTCTGATTTCATATGTCCAGTTGTTAATTTTAACATATGGAGGCAATTATTCAGGAGCCAATTTCACTAACGTTTAGTGACAATCGCTAACCCCAATTATGATCGCTAAATCATAAAATGATTGCTTAACTGTCAAAAAAACCCAGAGTTTGCGATCAAAACAAGGTTAGCGACCATCGCTAAACGTTAGTTGGCCCCAGGTGTGTGTGTTATTCTTTAAGGCGGCCAAGTAGATAGAAGAGCTAGAATTCAGTGAGTTCAACTTACAACATGATATGTTCAACAAAACCAAATACTTATTTTAAAAGTCACCAAAAACAAAGAGAAAAGAAAGATATTGTCACTTATCCTCCCCCAAACAATGAGAAAAGAAATATATACATTGTCACTTGTCCTAAAATGAAAGACATGATCCAAATAGCTCCAAATGCTTGGTAGTTAGACAGAAATGTTTTGAAATAAGCTAATATCCATACCTGCCAACCTGTAAATGTGTAAAAGTAGACTTTGCAACCAAAAAGGTAGATTATTTCACCATAAGGTAGATTTTGCACACAAAAGTACTAAGAAGTTATGTAATTTCACAATATTCAGAAATCTTATTGGTAAGATTTTCTGCTGTCATAAGCCTCAAAAAACTTCCTAAATATAATTAAATCTTACTAGTGGGCAGGTATGATATTAGAATGGCTTCCTATTCCAATTCTTTCATCAATGTAAAACAAATCTGTTACCTACTTAGAAAAATACAATATTTATGTTTCTTATAGCATTTTTATTAATAAAGTTTGCCTACGTACGGCATCATGTAACTCGAGCGTAACGCACGAGGCCATCAGCGTTTCACAAACACTGGAATTGGACCAATCATACGCTTTAAAGTCCTGTGTAAACTATTTAAATCTCACAAAACAAGGGTAGCGACAAGCGTCAACTCAAAAAATCCTGCGCAAACTTAATCCTCCAAAATACTGTTGAATATAGTTCCCATCAAATGTTTGCATTTTTATGACTCAACCTGTAGTTAACAATTTATGGAAAACTTTTTGTTGCAAGACATATTACAAATCTATCTAGATTGTAAAATGAGAAAATGCAAAACTGCAGTATTAACAACTATTTTTAGTCATTAAGTGTGATTTTCCTAGCTTATGGGACAATTGATTACAGTGCATTCAGCATCAATTGCAGTTCGAAATCATGGCGCGATGTAGATATCCAACATATCTGACACAAACAGCTTTACTAGATTTGGAATATTTCATGTCTGAATAGGGGTGAACGTTTTTCCAATAATGTTTATTGTCTTTGAGCAAAGTAAATTTACATCATTTGTGCTTTACAAATCACCCAAATTTGAAAGAATGAGAATAAACTGCATGACACCCATTACTCAATATAATGTAAAGTTGTTAACCCATCTATTGTGAGATGAGATGATAGATGACAGGCAAAACAATAAATCTTATCTTTTGTTCTCTTAGTACTTCAATTTTTCCTACACACCTGTTCACTGAGTGCCTTGATTTGTTCTTTTAGCGATTCATTCTCCCTCGATATGGATTCCTTTTCCTCATCAACTTCCAACTTCCTGTAAAAGAAATGGTCAATCTTAAGTAAACAAGTTTGTTAACTTAAGTCTATCTTCTAAATAAGCTCCCTAAAAATCATGTCCAGAATATTCAAATAATTGTGCTTCTATGCAGTCCGTGCATACGTGTAATTCAGAATTTAAATCACCTGACAAAGCTGATGCATGGCAATCGTTCCCAAGTGTCAAGAACTTGGCCTGACGATTGCGTGAATTGCAGTGTGTCGCGTACAGCGCAGAGTACTACTTGACAGCACACGTTAATTGAGTAAAAATCCGCGAAACGGGGAGCTTATTTCAAAGATTGACTGTATAAAGTGTTATTTGTTTGTTCGCTAAACAGGGCTGGACATTGGTATTTTTTATACTAGCCACTAGAGCATTGCATGTCCAGTATTCACCTGCCTGAATTTAACTCTTTGAAAGAAAAAAGTTAACTTAAGTCTATAGTACAATTCATGAGAAGTAGAAGTAGCAAAAATTCTGCCCTCAAATGAGGATGCCTCTGAAAAATTAAATCAAACACTTGAAGATTACAGTGTGTCCCAATAAAAATGCATCACTTTTGTTTTTGATCATATCTCAGAAACCAATGGACAAAAATTTAAACTTTTTTCATTAATTATTAGTATAGCTTATTCTTCCATCGGTAAAATTTTGAGCAAAACCCGTTAAACCGTTCTTTATCGGTTCCTGAGATATGATCAAAAACAAAAGTGAAGCATTTTTATTGGGACACACTGTATGTACCTCAATCTTATGCAAAACATGATGTTGGGCAAGTAATATTCTTATCACTATGTTAAACATCACAAGCACAAAAATTAAAGCGTGAAAATATTGGTATTTACAGTAACAATCAACACTACAAACAATTTACAAAATAACAAATATCAGAGGTTATAATTATGAGAAACAACATAATCTCTTTCAAATTAAAGTAAAATCGATTAAAATTGGAAAGTCAAGAATACTCCAAGATAGAAACTGATTAACCATTAAGAAAATTTGATCAGATTAAATTAAAAGAACAATTGATATAGTTCTTGTATCAAATCCAATATAAAAATTTGGTACATGTACTCACTAGAAAATTTTTCACTTCTGTCAGGAATCTTGATCACTCTGGTCTGGTGTTTCTAGAAGTTGGCAACACCAGTAACTGGTTGCGATGACGTTACCAAAGGATTGCCGTCACTATACCAGAGTGATCAGGATTCCTGACAGGAATCAAAAATTATCTGGTGAGTACCAAATTTTTATATTGGGTTTGATACAAGAACTATATCAATAATTGACTTTATGAACAAACCTGATGAATCTATTTCAAGTTTTAAATTAGAAGAAATGATCTGTGTTTACCTGGAGGCTACTGCTTTGACTTCATCTTGGTGTTGGGACAGCACCTGTACATAAAAACATTATTGTGATCTGATTAATAGTTCTTGTTATTGGTGGAATGTTGAATTAGAGATTCAAATATGATACAGAATGGTGTGTTCATGCGTCCAATATTTTCATCCTACAGGGGTGGCAGTAAATGGTGAATGCACATTTCTTCCAGAGTTTTGTTTGGTGTGTTCAATGCCTTGCAGGTTTAAAAAATCTATGTAAATATAAGAACTGATCAAGAAACTGTAAAGAATGTCAAAATCTGCAAAAAAACTGAAAATGTTTTCTGTGGTGAGTGTGTAAGAAAAGTATTGAAATATGATCAGTACATTACTTGTAATAATTGTACCCTAGATTTTCATGTAAAGTGTGTCGATGCTAATGATGTTAAGCTAAATATTAATTACTGGTATTGTAAGAATTGTTTTCACAAAGTTGCTAATGATGAACTTCCTTTTAATGAGGGCTTTATTGATCTCAAGTGTAAGATTAGGAAGGGTCTTAAAATAGCTCATTTAAATATCCAGGGTTTAATACACAAGGTTGATGAGGTTAATCTCCTCTTGAAAGACAATGGTATTGATGTTTTATGTATTAATGAGTCTTGGTTGAATAATGAAGTTGATGATTCAGAAATCCTGTATCCTGTATCCTGTTTGGGAAATCCCGCCTATTCAATTTCAGGGGCACCGCATTTACTGCGTAGTTATAGCAATTGTTAAAAAGTTCACGAAGATCACATCAAAAGATAACACCATATGGTTCACAATTTCACAAAATATCCACAGCTTCACAAAAGTTCACCAGCTTGACAAATGACCACCACCACCATAATTGAAGGAGAGT
>JXSR01S028979.1:22993-34840 GCA_000969725.1 Ophiothrix spiculata
ATTTGCTAGTTGAAAATAAAACATGGCTGACATGGATATTGAAATCAGATCAGAACAAATTTGAGAAAAAAAGTGTTTCGCCAAAATTTGTCAGTACAGTTGCTTTAATAGTCATAGGCTGAAATGCATTGAAAAAATTGTAGATGTGATGACGGAATTCCAAGCTTCCGATTTCGGCATCCTTAGTGAAAAAAGAAACCTCTAAAAGAAGTCCAAGAAAGGTGCAGAATTCGGCACCTTTATCTAGCAACAAAATAAATTAAATGGTTTCCTCCTATCAACGAGTCCCTGGTTTCATGTGAAATATGGTACAAATTACAATTTACACACACCCTTACATTTAGACCAAGGGTCCTGTGATAGGGAGTGGGTGCAGATAGAGGATGGGGGCACTCGTATAAAATTGAAAATAGAACCCCAGTCCATTATCTGAACTTAGCTATTGGGCTTGGTGCCCAAGGGGGGGGGGGGGTCCTAGGACAGGGCATCGAAATAAATTTGGCTGTCTGGGAGCATGAAGTAATTCTGAAATATTTTCTGCAAGAAATTAACTGTTTGAGCGGCTTGCCGCGAAGCCCTAGCGGGTGGGGTCCAGGGGCCCGCCTTAGAGCCCCCTGGTGGGGTCCATGGGCGAATACCCGGCGGGGGTCCAGAGGGCGTACTCAGCTTAACTACAAAACATTTTAGCAATGTTATGTAGTTAAGCTGAGTACAAAATCACTTTTACTTAGTTAGAAACAACATAAATGATAGCTTTTTAGGTCAAAAGTAAAAGTCTTGCAAAACTTTTAACCTGTGAACCAAACAGTGATATTAAGCAATAGATGAAAACATATAGATATGGGTAATTAATCTATTTCATAATTTCTGTATTTCATCCATTCTGGCAACAGATAAATTTGATTCAAATATTTATCAACTCATTGAGTTCCACTTCAGCAGCGTGGAACAGAGACTATTTGATCACACAATCAGCACGTTGGTTTTGCAAGTCTTTACATTTTTTAAATGGAAAAAAATTAACTTGACTTTACTTTTTTACGCTAAAATTGTTAACACCCACCGTTTTATTATTTATGACATGAACATCAACTGTTCCGCTAGAAATTGCTCCACACGGGAGGGGAGGCCAGACACAACAATAATAAACTACTGGTATTGATATAAATTTGTTACATATTGTTACATTATTAAGTAACCATGGCAGCATTGAGTCAAACACATATTATTTTTGATGTGATTTTGTAGAAATCAGAAAATATTAATATTTTTTTCTTAAGAATATTTCAATTTATTTTTTTTTGACTGCCTCATTATTTTTCTGCCGGCCGTGATTTTTTCTGGGAGCGGCGCTCCCGTGCTCCCGTGGATTTCGAAGCCCTGTCCTAGGAACCCCTTAAAATAACACCCTTCCGGTGTAATAAAATACAGCGTCCGTGTGACTGAAATGTCCTAGCTGCTATTAAATTGTGTAGAACGTACTTGTACATGTGCGATCAATAAATCATCGATTGCGACTTATTCCGTGTAGTTCAATTAGACCCGGTGTGAAAGGAATCTTAGTCCCCCTGCAATGGTAGTCCACCTTCCCTAGACCATAACGGAGTAAAGCGTGAAACTAATGTTGCGTGAGAGTTGTTAGCCTATACTTTACTGTACAACCCGGACAATAAAAACGGGGGACTTACATTCTTACTACACCGGACTCCTGGTTATGGGGGACACTTAGTCTCATTACACCGGTATGAATTTTACTTAAAAAGTCTGGTCAACGATATTAAAAGCATGTAACAAGGACCAGAATACAAGGAAAAATGAAAATTGGATGAATCGTTTCAAAATGGCGGCTGAAAAAAAACATTTTTTTGTCGCGTCAAACATTTTCTCACCAAAAAACAATGTTCCCAAAGGAATTTTCGCATGAAATTTTGCTCAAATTTGCACATTGCAAGTACAATAATTGCTAAAATAAAATTAGAAAAAAGTTATTCGGTTTCGATTTTATGGGCAAAACAAATTTGAACAGCGCCCTCTAAAAATTACTTTATGCTAATTAGCACGAAAACGGTCTGATCGATTTGAATTTTTTTGCCACTATGGGACCCGCTGCGTTGAGTTTGACAATTACATGGAGTGGAAATTTTTGTTTTTTCGCACTACGCGCGAAAACCTGTGGTAGGGCCCCTAGGAACCCCCCCTCCCCTGCCCCTGGTCACTTAAGTGTTAAAGAGCTACAACTTGAATTTCTTCTTTCTGGCATTCAAAGAGATTCATTCACAAATTATCCATTTTATTGACTTTGTTTGAAACAATTTATGAACATTTACTTTGGTTGAAGTTGTTGTCATAATGGTCCACTTTATGTGACAAAATTTAATATTTCTTCATCTCCTCTAGTTGAAAAGTTTCCGCATGACCAAAACGCATGCAAAACGGATGAATCGCTCCAGGGACCGATTCATAAAACGCACTCGCTCAAAACCATTATATCGATTCAAAACACACCGCATGGGGAATCGCATTGAAAACGGAATGTCAAAATTGAATATCAGCTTCAACCTGATACCATTCATCTCCATTCAATCGTGTGCTATAAATTATACCACTACCAGTACCCTTACAGTGCAAAACGCACCGCATCCGCATCGCAAACGGATTTAAGGAATCCTAGCTTAGACCCAGAAGACAAACGAATTCGTACATTGCTATGTTGTGGTTATTTATGCTAGAGCTATAATAAATTACATCAAAATCAATAAATATTGTATTCTTTTTCTGACTGAAAAGTGGTAAGGCCAAAGCCCACATGGCCTACACGATTGCGACGCCCCTGTTTCAGTACCTATGTGAAACGTTTGTAAAAGCTTGTAAACGTTTCACATAGGTACTGAACGTGTACCAAACGGACCGAATAACGAATTGAACGTATACATAACGGAAAAACGTATATGGATAACGTTTTGAACGTACTACTAACGAACACATGACGAACAACAATGCATAAACCAACACGTTTGGCTCTATACGACTCAGTGATGTGTGACAGAGCTTTAAGGCTCTGTCAGACAAGACATCACCGTATAGAGCAAAACGTACGAATAACGTACAAAAGTTTCAGATATTGAACGTGTTCTAAACGGACCCCTACCGTATGAATACCGAATTAAACGTATACATAACGGACAGACTGTATGAATAACGTACTTGTAACAAACACATGACGAACAATGAAGCGCTTTACACGGGAGTGCAAATCCAGATGAATGCGTATCTCTGTAAGCCGCTTTGCAGTAGACTGTGGTTACGGCCGTCAAGTTACCAATAAAGTACTTCGCTTAAAATCATATTTTCAGGCCATTACTTTGGTACAAAATCGACTTCAGCATCATTCTAAGCATGTAAACTTGCCTCTAAACATGCTAAATATATACCTTTTGTGGATTTTATCAGTTGCTGAGTTACAGAGAGTTTTTTAAAAAATAGGGGTTGGTATTATGTTTACAGTTCTTTCAAATTTGGCTTTATAAATTAAGCTTATTTGGAACACTTTTGAACAAAATCACCCACTTTGGCCAAGCAATGGCTTCACCATCATGATCGGCATATATGTATATGATTATGTCACTGTTATGTTGCAGAGTAAACATTTAGTTTACCTGTTTACATAAAAAATAAAGTTGATCCTATTGAACATAATTTTTGGGAGAGGTTTTTGAAAAAATATGCCGGGATTTTTTTAATATTTAAAAAAGAAAATCAAATATTGACTGAGTTTTCCATAAATTGTAGTTAATTAGTTTGAAACTCAATTTAAATGTTGTGTACAAAGTGTTACTCACAGTCAGAGTGCTAATGACAGGACTGATGAGAAAGCTATACATGTGACAGATTTAAGTGTTATGTTCACTGGATTTCATAGATTTCAACAGTTTCTTCATTGGCTACAAACAAATGCCCCTCAGATGTCAGTGCTATTCCATCAGGATGATACAATCCTTGTTGAAGACGTGCTATCAACTTGCCTGTAGTATAGCTGTACTGCTCTATTGCGCCTGTGTTTCTTTGCACTGGCATCCATTCCAGCATCCACCTTGCTGTCAACAGACTCTCAGTGTCCTCATCATAACAAATGCCTGTCACCCATGGGATATCAATACTGAGAGTCTCCTGTCCAGATTCTATGTCGATCACAATCACTTTACCAGCCATGTAGTTATTGATTGCAACATGGGTATCATGGATGAGTGTCATGTAGTTGGGCTGTATACTTGTTTGTATAGTCCTGATGACTTCACCTGTTGGACTAATCTCCACTAAAAGAGATTTGAAACTATCCCCAACTAGTATTCTGCCATCTGATGTAACCTGCACACAATACACACTCATTTTACCGGATCCCTTTATCTTAATATCCTTTTGATGGTTTCCATCAAGTGAGTATACCTCAAGACATGTGCGCCTTGCCACCATGAATCTACCATCAGGACAAATAGCTACCCCAAAAGGTTTGTTTTGAGTTTTAGTTGAAAGTTTTAGATCCAGTTTCCTTTCATATTTGTCATTTACTTTTTGATAGATAACTACTTTCTCCCCGATAAAGTCGTTAACTGCTATTACCCCATCTGAACCACAGACAACTCCTGTAGCTTGAGCAAATACATCCAATGTCTGGATCCATTTCACTGTCCTGGCTTTTTCAGGAGTAACAGAGATTATATTTTCAGGAGTTACAGAGATTATTTGCCCAAGTTTTAAATGCGATGTATTCGGCACAAACTTGACGACATCCTGCTTAGTTTTATTAGTAGCAAATTGTGGTAATTTTGATATCTGAATCTCTCTTATTTTGTTGACAAGTATGGTGTGTTGAGTTATGTATTCATAATCAGTGAGGTTTTCTGTTGCACTCACAGTTGCTTGGTAACAGTTTTTAAGGTTGTTTACCTGTTTCTCAACTGAAGATGTCTGCTGCTTTAAACTCGACTCATGCAATTTTTTGAAGCTTTCAAGCTGCTTTTGCAAAGCTTGATTTTGCTCAAAAAGTTCATTAACTCGCATTTCCATATGTTCACTAATCTTCTTTTTTACAGTATCATATACCTCAGACATCTGATGTTCAGCTGCTTTACACCCAGAGAGTACAGTTTCTGTTTTCTTGATTTTAGATTTTGCCCTGACAAGCGCAGATTGAATTTCATCTTTCTGCTTATTGCGCATTTCTTTTACGCCTTCAATGTTGTGTCCAGTTCCATTATGTTTCAGAATCAGACAGGCTTGACATGCCAAACTATTGCACGTAACACAGTAATAGTGCATCTTTTCATCATCATGATCAGGACACAAGGGTACTCCTGGTTTCTTGGGAGAAACTTGACTTTGATTCAGATCTCTGCTAATTTTCCCGTGGTTTGCCGCTAAACTGCGCAACCTAAAGTTTGTAGAAAAAGACAAAATTCCTCCTACTGGAATCCTAACAATTTTCCTGCACTCAGGGCAATTCCGTTGACATTTTCCTGCAACCATTTCCTTGAGGCAAACTTCACAGAGGACGTGACCACAAGGCAAATTCTTGGGTGTGTTAGGATCCACAAATAATTCAAAACATATTGGACATGAAAGATCATCTTCGACAGATACCGCAGCGGCTGCCATTTTGATTGTGATCTGCTTAGTAGGCAAGCAATACAAAATGTATAAATCAAACCAAAAACGTGTACTTTGGCTCTTTAGCAAATATTATCTATTTATATATGGCATTTTATGTTATATCTGTATCGAATAGATGCATAGATTTTTATCATCTTATCACTCTTTGAAAGCCCGGTTTAATCAAATACGGTAATCACTCTGATAAAAAGTTCATTTGACTGGTCAAATCAAAATATTTGTTGGTTTTTTAATGCTATACTATTTTTTTTTTTTAGAAGAATATAGCAACATTTTCATTCACAGTTCTGATATAAGTTTTTACTCAGGAATTGTCCGTTGACATTTTCCTGCTACAATTTTCTTGAGACAAACCTCACAGGAGACATGACCACAAGTCAAATTCTTAGGTGTGTTAGGATCCACAAATAATTCAAAACATATTGGACATGAAAGATCGTCTTCAACAGATTCCGAAGTGGTTGTCATTTTGATTGTGGTCTGCCACCTAGGCAAACAATACAAATGTATAAATCAAACCAAAAATGTGTACTTTGGCTCTTTAGCAAATACATATATGATATATATGGAACTTTATGTTTTATCTATATCAAATTGAAGCATAGAATTTTATCATTTTCTCACTTTTTGAAACCCCGGTTTATTCAAATACGGTAATCAATCTGATAAAAAGTTCATTTGACTGGTCAAATCAAAACATCTTTCCAGTGTTGGTTTTTTAATGTTGTACTATTTTTAAAAACTTTTTTTAGAAGAATATAGCAACATTTTCGTTAACTGTTTTGATATACTCAAGAATTGAAAATTCTGCTTTGTTTTACTTGAAGAGATGGTATTTGATACATGGCTAGGTTACACGTAGTAGCCATTATCATGAAAGCTATTTATGAATGTAAAAGTTTTGTTTGGGGATGGTACAATTCTCCAGTTCCCCTCTATTCACTTTTAAGTCCTAGTTTTCATAGTCTGAGGGATAACCACACTTTGGTTGATAGTCCGGCAGACATTAGTCCCTAGGTACCCTATCACGGTCAGACAGGCAGATATGGGTATCTTACCTTGGATGATGTAAGTTTTGCAATATTTTGGAATTAGATTTACAAGCACAGGTACTTAATTTCCACTGTGCCATAGAAGTGATTGCAAATCGTTGGTCGTTTTGCCTATTTATATCATATGTAGGGTGAACTTTTACATTTAAATTTGGGGTCAAAACGACCTTATCTCAGCAGTATCTCTGTTATTAAAGATATTTGGTGTATCGTACATGTGGAACCTCGTTAACACCACTGTTTGATCACTAATAATATATAGCCATTTAATGCTAAAGGAACATTATTGGTGGCGCTATTTCTATAAATTAAGTTTCCAGGTTTTATAAATCTATGACCCTTAGTTTGGACATTTGCCACATGGATAACGTAAAGGAGACCAAAATGTTTTATTCATGTTAAGTTGACACCACCAATATTTAATTTAAGCAATATGCATATGATTAATTTCAAAGAATGAATAGCGCCACCAATAGGCTCATTCTCCGATAAACCGTGCAACTTTGGTTAGAGAAATGTTGAAATTTCGACTACTAACAACTCATGAAAAACATACAAAATCATGAACTCTTATGGCCTCTGAAGAAGAAAAAGTGCATGGGAGATGTTTTAAAAATACTTGATTTTTAACCATTGTATTCCCTATACCTAATGTTCGTATCTGTTGGTTCGTATCTGTTGGAATCTTTTTTTAAATATTCATTATTGAGAAAATCAGTTTTCTTACAAACTTGATCTTTACACTAAATTAGAAGCTCTACACATACTACACTGTGGTGTAGTATTTCGCTCATAGTGTACCGCGTTTTGCGAAAAGGCGACAAAATGTATGGTTCGTATCTGTTGCGACGTGACAGTCACATAGGGTTTTGTTGATATTAATATCCCTGTAAATCATTACTGTAAATATATAATTCTATATAAAATATATGTTATTCAAGACTGAAGTTTACTTGATAAATCTAATGCGGAATCATCCATCAACATATTGATTTTCACACTTTGTTATCGATTTTAGAATTTGGTTCGTATCTGTTTGCAATATTGGCGACATGATTCAAAAAGCTATTATGTCATATTAAATACTTAATATAATTAAACTTTATATGTCATTACTAATACCTATTACGGGCTATTAAAAAATATGCATTGCGTTTGAAATGCCCGAATATTTTAGGAACGGGACCACATAAAACGTAAAAAGTCTGGCTGGCGACATGGGGAAAAGTAACAATTTGCATTTTCAGATTAATCGTTATCTACTTTCCTGGCATGCTAAAATGTTGAGCTTCACACATGTTACTAATGTGACTTTAATGTATCAACTAGATTACTCAAATTATTTGTAATAGGCGTAACAACGCTAAACTAGTAACACGAACATGAGCGACACCAAAACGGCAAAGTTGCACGCTTTATCTGAGAATGAGCCAATAATGAAATTTCAAAATATGGGCTAAAAATGATGTTTTTTGATCTAAAATGAGCATTTTTTGATATAAAATGTGGAATAAAATTATGGAAACAAATATTAGAGTTCAACTCCTAATCCAAGAACTAATTTAAACAGTTTTAAGGGCCTGCATGTATTGTAACTGTGCATTTTTGTCGCAAAATTAATAAATGAACCCATCAATCTGTTAACACAAAAACACTGATAACAAAAAATGGTTATTTGGTCCCAAATGTTAATTTTCTATGTGAATTCAGTTGGATAACACAAAATCCTGATAACACAAACTAAAATCGTTGTACCCGGTGATTTTGTGTTAACAAGGTTCCAACTTACATAAGCTTCAGATCCTAATATGCAGACTTATGTTTCTAAAACAATGGAAATTTAAAATAGTTTCAATTCTGCTCTTAGACTTTAACGGCTTATCCTATAGTATACCTTTGCGCTGTGTTAGGAAGTACCAGGCTTGTTTTGGTCATCAAAAAGACCGCAAAGTATTTCTAAAAACATAAGAGGGGGTTGCAACAACCCCCTTGGTTAGACGTGTTACAAAAAATTCTCGGTCAGACGAAGATTAAGGCTATTATCCTTTGAAGATATTATGACGTTAGTATTTCACGTGCACTAAGTTTTCACCCACTTAAACAGGGCACACTATTCATGCTATTTGTATAGTTTTTGCATGCAGATAGAGAGTAGAGACTATAAATACATTAGCCTTGACTATTAATTCACTTACAGAAACCTCTTTAAAGATTGTGATAACAATGTTTAAAACTGTTGATGAAAAAGTTCTAAAGCTTTTATTTAGTTCGAATCATCCAATCCTATTCCATTCTCGCTGGTGTATGGTTATAATATGCATTTGGGATATATGAATGAAAACAAATGTTAGCAATAATACGTTTTCGTTTGAAGAACTTTTTTTCTCATGAAGAGTAGGCAAAAGAGTGAGCACCGGCAAACACGGCCGAGCATTTTAAATTACCACGCCAGCTTGTACACAATTGGTATAGATTTTTGTTTCTTAGGAAATCATATATAACTTTCTTCTTTAGAAAAACAAACGCTACAAGTCAATGATACATACTGAAGTAACATTGCGTTACCCAAAATTGGTTGTATACCCTTTACATCAGTGATACTGTAATACGAACGGTAGTAGCACACACATATTTAGCAATATCCATACTTGCTTGTATATAATTTTACTCAGGGAGACTGTAATACACACAGTAATAACATTTAGCTTATCCAGGACTTGGTTGTATCAGAAAAGTAGAGAACTCTCAACTGTCCTGGTTGTATACACATTGACTCAGGGAGACTGTAATACACAGTAATAACATTTAGCTTTATCCAGGATTTGGTTGTATGCACTTTGACCCAGGGAGACTGTAATACACACCGTAATTACATTTACCTTTATCCAGGACTTGGTCGTGTACACTGTAACTAAGGCAGGATGTAATACACACCGTAATAACATTTAGCTTTATCCAGGACTTGGTCGTGTACACTGTAACTAAGGCAGGATGTAATACACACCGTAATAACATTTACCTTTATCCAGGACTTGGTCGTGTACACTGTAATTTAAATCTTGGTCACAATAGTCGTACGATCAGCTTACGAGCAGTCCGTTTAGTCCGTTTAAAAGAACCACGAGCAGTGAGTAAAGCGAGCAGCGGGGCGTCGCGTGGTCCTATTAGATGAACTAAACACTGCTCGTAAGCTGCTTGTACGATTATTGTGACCAAGCTTTAAAGCAGGATGTAATACACACCGTAATAACATTTAGCTTTATCCAGGACTTGGTTGTATATACTTTGGCTCAAGGAGCTAGGTTGTAATACACTCAGTAATAATATTAAGCTTTTTTTCCAGGACTTTGCTGTATATATTTTGCCTCAGGGAGGCTGTAATACACACCATAATAACATTTAGCTTTATCCAGGACTTGGTTGTATACACTTGTATATATACACTTTGACTCAGGAAGGCTGACCGGCTGATTTGGAATATGTTGCCCGCATTTTAATTTTTAATGTGTCATTGCTGATTTATGTAGATAATTTTGTAATTAAAATTTTATTGGAAATGCAGAATCTTCGATTTAACCCTCGTCTAATAAGGGGTAGGGTGGATGCAAGCCCCAAAGGTTTGTTTTCCCACGCTACATAAAGCAACCGACTATCTCTTTTACATCTTTTGCGGTCATTTTGATGAAAAAATTATGGGGTACCACCTAACGTAGGTTTAGGGTAGGCCGTCAAAGTTGAGATGTAGGGGGTTTGCAACCCGGTGACATTTTTGACCATTTTAAATGTTAATTCCCAGGTACAGTAAAACAAATGAATACCATGCCCAGAAGAAATCATTACAATCTTTGTGTGTATATTTGGGTAGATACTTGGTTGGTCCGATTTCATGATTTTTGGTCATCAAGAAGAGGTATTTCTGAATGGAAGAAAAACATGTCACATTGGATATCTTATCATATCTGCTTTATTCTGGCATCAAATCGAATTTCTCCAGCATAGTTTAAAAATGTACAAAATGTATTCATAATAATTAAATTTGTGCACATTGTTATGGTTGAATGAGCAAACCAAGGACGACACTCAATTGCATTTCATCAGGGAGAACTTTTAGGCCCAAATTATAGTCCTTTTTGAGCTACCAAATATTTTGTGTAACAAGTCTTTGTTATCTTATAATCTAGTAATATAATTTCAATGCATCCACTAATCAATAACGGATAATTGGTGCTATAAATCACCAAACATTTTCACCAAACTTGGTGAGAATGTTTGGTGATTTGAACACCAATTATCCGTTATTGATTAGAAGTTAAGCATTCCATATGTTTAATCCTGGCGGCAGGTTTTGTGTAGGTAATGATCCCGGTGTTGGTAGTGGTGGCTGTGGTTGTGAACTTGGTAGTGCAGTTGGCGGCGGAGGTGGTGGCATGATAGCCATTGGGTTGCGTTGGCTGTACATGGCATACATATAACCCGCATAAAATGCATCCGCGGGATGAATCGTTGACGCAGTCGTGTGCGAGTTTAGAGTATGGGCTGTTGGTACCATTGGTGGAGTTGTCTGTGGTGTTCTAATATGAGTCTGTTGTTGTATAGGATGTTGTGTTGGGGCAGGGGTTTTCTTAGCAATATTGCGGCATGTTCTTAAGTAGCGTGTCATCTTTTTGGCTATCAAAGGCATGAGGTCGTGGCGGCTTTTCTGATGGCTGAGGATCCCTGGACAAAGTGCAATTACCTACAAATAAAATAGAAAAAAACAATTAAATGAGTAAATAAATATAGCGGAACCTGCGAAACTCGGGTGGTTACCCGGACCTCAATATCAGCCCCCCCCCCCCCCCCTGGACCGGATTGTACAGTGAAATATAGGCTAACAACAACAGTAGGACCTTGACTATTTTTACACAGGGGTCGCCAAACTTGCAATATCATACCACGTGTATCAAAAAAAAATTATGCACAGATTAAAACTGATTTTGACCTTGATAAAAGCATCAAATCATACATAAAACATAATTTTCTTGTTACTGTAGTAAAGCAGATTAAATAAGCTTTCAATTGCAGAAAAAATTATAGAAATCGGATGAAAAATAAAAAATATATGACCAATTTTGTGAGTACTTTTAGC
>JXSR01S028980.1:6876-21039 GCA_000969725.1 Ophiothrix spiculata
GGTAACATGCTGAAGTATTGGAAAATGCAGAAAAACTAAATTCTGCTACCGAACAAACAGCCGGGTTAACAGGCCCCTTAAGGGTCCCAAAATCATAAAAAATCATCTGAAAGCTGAGATGTAAAGCTTAAAATGACACCTTACTTTTGGTTATTGGATGTTTGGTTGCAAAGTTACATCCAAATTAGGGGAAAAGGGCATTGGAAAAACTATAGTTCTGAGAAAATCAAGTTTAAAGTTTTTGTACTAAAGTAAAACTTTAATAAAAGAAGGATTCTATCTTGGTTTTTAACACATTTTTCTTATGTATTGGATGTTGGAACTTGACTAATATGATAGAATACACTTCAAAAGTAACGTTTCTGATGAAGTTAGACATTCGACCTTGGAAGTGATTTTTGACTATGCTCAGCTTCAATTGCCCATATCTTGTAATTTACTATCCTGACCTTATTAAGGTACTTTTTGATATGACGGGTCACATATGATATCTTGTAAATAGTGTATGATAAATGTATATTTCTATTACTATATCGTAATACAATTTGTGTACAATGAGGGCCTGGTTGAAAAGCAGTGCTTGTCACTGAACCAGTAAAACCCTCAATAAAGAAAGAATAAATAAAATAAAATAAAATAAAATAAATATATCCATGGGACAAAAAACCTTACTGCCATTAAATGTCTTTACATTGTAGTTCAGAATGGCAGTAATATTTACAATCTTACATCTTCGAATTATTCCAGGTATAAATATAATGATAAATAAAATGACTTATGTAGCAAATCCTCTAATTAGGTTTTGCGATACACATGCAGTGTCTTAAAAACAAAATCGGTTTGTGTACACCATATCGCATCAACAATTAGATGTCAAACACTCATCTTGAATGCATCTTGTAATGAGATCCTTGTGCGGACCTTGGCTACTGTGACGCTAACTGACCAGATGTAACGTAATACACCATGTTGCAGACATGCTGCTAGCATTCGCATCCTGCGCTGGTTATGACACACTTCATAAGCCATGTGTGAATGTTGCTCATGGCTACTTCACTCCCATTAAAGATAGCAGCTAGCGTCACAATTTTGGAAATATGACAGTTGTGAAACAAATATTGGTTATTTATTAGTATACAGATATTAACTGCTCATGAGTGTGATGGTAAAAATATACCATCCCGAATTGAAAGATATTGGCTCGTGAAATGGAACAATCAAGCTTTCAATGAGGGATGGTATATTTTTACCATCCACAAAAATAAAGCAGTTAATATTTGTTTTACATAACTCATCTATAGATTCTAGTCATTTGATAACACATTTAAACTATTGCACCTACCCCTTTACCCATGTAGCAGAAAGCAATACTGTACACTGAAGTTTTGATATACTATCAAACGGATGAAAGTGATAGTAAAGACTATCAAACGGATGATAGTGATAGTAAAAATGACAAATGGTCATGTGTTACAATCTAACCAATCAAATGACTAGAATCATAATGGATGAGTTATATAATAATGTTAATTAAAGCGTTATCTCAAATACATAAGATGTTAAATTCAAACTTATGTATCAAGTTATTCAAGGAAGATTGAAGTAATTAGACTTATATGAAATTATTGATATTGCGCAGGATATGATGATGAATTAATATTTTTTGCTTGCTACGTAATGGTATCCATATGTTGTTGTGTATTATTAAGAGAATATCAACCTGTCTATAGAGTTGTGCCTCTTTATACTTGCATCCAAAAAGGGCTGGGGTCCCTGTGTTCACTAGATACTTGATGGTGTGAAAGTGTTGCTCATGTTTATTTTGTCACATTTAGTTGCCCGGTTGCATTTATTGCGTAGTAATATGCAGTGGACCTGAAGCTAAGAAAACCAGGGTTTTTTAATTTTAAAGACACAGTAACATTTTTTTTTAAGTCAAAATGATTCTATTTTGACAATGCATCTGAAAAGTAGTATTACAAATAGATCTTGAGTTGGCTGGTAGTGACATATTTCATGAATAGCCATGTGACTTCTCATAAGAATCTATGATTATATGGTGTAGTTTGATAGGTGTTGCAATGCCATGCAAGTTTCTGGGTACAGAGTTACATATTGAATGATTAATGACTGAAATGTGGAAAAGGTAGGCCTTGTAAATGGTAAGGAGATACCAACTTTTAATCCCATCTGATATTGTCTTTAGTACAATAATAAGTGGCATTTATAAATTAAATTGCTGAAATACAGTCCTTAACCTTAACACTTTTCATTTAAAAACTCCTTGGAAATCTGCAAGTAAAAAATGGTGAATTTTCACTTGGATTTGAACCCAAGACCTCTCGCACCCCGATCCAATCATTGTCATGTCAAGTCACTGAGTAGGCACTACCATGGCAGCGATTTTTTGATCACAGCTAACTCGGGTTTATGACGTATTTGGACTTAAATGTGGAATGGGATATTGTGAGATTCAGTGGGGTTAGGGTTAATGAACAGTGTCTGTGTCTACCAGGCTGGTCATGTTTTAAAAAATAATCATACCTTAATATGGGCTGCTGGTTTGACATTGTTACAGTATGACTAGAGGGTGTGTTTTTTAATGATATAAACAGATTTTCTTTTCTCAAAAGTGTAATTAAATTTTTGCCTATAAAAACAAATTTTTACGCAGCATGTCCACATCGTGACAAGCTCCAGACGTTAAAAAGTATTCAACACTGTCTTAAATCAAGTAGTACACCTAAAATTTGCACACATAGTTATGTGACAGTGCAAAGCTGTGAATTTTTGTGAGTGCTGAGAATGATTTATTTTGGCACTTTACAAATGCATGCTGCTGCTTCCTTACAGCATGGCTCTGAAAAGAGCTCTTGAAAATTATATTGTTATAGAATAAGGCTGGAAAAAGAATTAGAAATTAGAATTAAGTGTAGATACTCTAAATGCCTCTTTTACGTATTAATATTTTGTGCATAATACTTCGCCAAGTCACAATAGATGACATGTATAATTAAACAAGTTGCCATCATCTGATTCCCATTACACAGCCCAGGGTATTCACAAGTTGATTAACCTGCCTGGCATGATGGCAGGTATTTGTAGTAAGCTCTGAGTGATACAGGCTCGCGAGTGAGTGGCCAGTTGTTTGTTTTGATACGCATCCCGTATGTCAAGTTGGTAATCATATAGCATATCCTACCTCAGGTTTGACATATATTCATTATGGAAGAAGTGGACCCCAGCAAATGAGCTGTCTGGTTTACAGAGCATGGAGGTGATAGTGATTTGTGCATCATTTGGTATATCTGGAGCAATACAATAAGACAATAATAACTGCACACCATCTTTTTTGAGGTCATTGTTTAAAATCGGAGGCAGTACTTTTCTTCAGGAGCTATAGTTCCTCGCCCCTAAACGAACAACAATGATTTAAACAATAACTGAATTAAAAGATGATGCAACGTTATTATTGTCGTTAATGACCATACTTTTGTTGTAATTCTTACTGATTTTGACCAAAAACAGATGAAAGTTATAGTTTGCTATGCCATCTGCTAAAAACATTGATTAGTCCATATGTCCACAATATGATGGCGTGCAAGTATTGTTGCGTTTAAAGCATACACACTATAATTGTTATCACTGCTTTCACATAGGTAATTTTATCAGAAGTCATGTTTGTTACCTGATAATGACCACACATTTGTTTGCAAAAGACTAGAAATAATTTTATTAGATTGGATCGCATTATCATGCATTAATGGTGGTTAATGTCATGTAAATTTTATAGTTAGGTCGGGGCCTAGACAAGATATATATGTAAACGGCGTAGATGTTACTTGGCTTGTACTGAGATGTTAGTGGATTATGGATTGTAATCATTTTTCTGTGAGCAAAATGTTAATAATTAACTGTTTTACCACATTCAAAGCTTAGTGTTGCTGCGGAAGACACATGTGTGAAGCTCAGTGTTGCTGTGGAAGACGCATGTGTGAAAAACTACAACATATATGCACTGTAAACACAAAGTTTTATACCATTCCCAATAAGATTTGGCTGGACCTTTTTTGGTCATAATTTGTCGGCCCCACGTCAACACCTGGTATCTCCAAAAAGTAAAATGTTCAATATCAGGAAACCATTCCTGTCCTGGAAATAATATTTTTAGCCCAAACGGTATATATTTATTAATTAATATTATAGTTTTGAAATGGTTGTCATCATCGTGGTTATCATGAAGGTATTTTTAGGCTTTAAGCAAGAAAAATCACACACTGACAGTTTTTAGGTGAGATACAAGGTTTTTGCAACAAAACGTAAAATACCTTGTATGTCTAAGAAAAAGATGCAAGGTTTTATCATGAGATTTTGAGCTGCATGGAAAATTGGGTCACCAGTACTGGCTTTAGGGTGAAGATGGGCTTACAAGGTTTAGTCACAACAAAATTCAACTTCTCAGCTACAAAATGGTACCAAAAACTCATTTTGACCAAAATGTGAGATATGAGGATTTGTCATGGGGCCGACGAATATACAAAACATTTATGGTAAATTTGTCAGATATTGCTTTATGAATGTCTGAGATATTATTAAGTGTTTGAATTTCTAGCATTAAATTCTTTTGTGTAATCTTACATGGTTCAGATAGACATCCACTTAAGAAAAATACATAATCCTAAAAAAAAAAAGACCTCGGTCAATTTTTCTACCAAAAATTCCACTTGTATATGTACCTCTTAGTTGTATAAGGTACACATTTTTCATGCCTACTTCAAAAAGAACGTTGAGAAAGGAAGTTAATCAGTGTAGTGAAAGCACGGCAGTGGAAATGGATCTGGGCAAATCTTGTGTAGCTTTTCTGTAAATGTAGATTCCACAGTGACTGGTATCCTCTGGCAAATTTGGTATACCGCTACCATGAGTGTGACAAATTCTGTGTTCCAGTTTTGTTATATGGGTATAATATAGCAATCACTTTCACAGTAGATGTACGAGGTGGTATCAAAAAGTTTTACAGATTACCAAGAAAAAATACAGCCAAGAATATAATTTTATTATGTTACCATAAAATCATCTTTACATAACCATTGTGCAAAGTAACACATATCTCCCACTTAAAATTTACTGTCTGCAGACCAATATTTTAGAGGTTGTCTTAGCTAAAAAATCCATGTTGTATTTGCTAAAATAAAAAAATTTAGGTCTGCCATGCTTTATTCCGTCGTTATGACGTCATTTGTTTAATGATTGCTATAATGTTGGTATAAATGGATAGGGGAGATCCTAACCTATACTATGGTATCAATCATTTAAATTTTGTTGGTATGTCATCATAGAATCAATGGACTGTAACCCTTCAAATGCAGGAATTCAATCATGCCACATATCTTTGATTTCTTCACGCAGTTTATAGCAAAGTTAGGTTTTTGACATCTATCGCCACCTGTAAAATGTAAATGCCATTGATACCATGTTTGCACCATAATGTACACAAGGACGTGTGGTCATCCGGACAAAATTTCATTGATATAGCTTCTTCAATCAAAATTTACCGCAAATACATTGATTTTGTCTCATTTTTGGAGCAAAATAATATTGCCCCCTATAGATGTGAAAAATCTATTCAATTAAAGAAATTTGGCTTTTATATGGCCAGCAGAATTCAAATCTTAGCAAAACTAAATAAATCATCACTCAACTATTAAAATAATGTAACACTCATACGCACAAAATGCCTGTCACGCAAACCTGAACGCAACACGTGGAGTGCATTGTGGATTATCAATCCACTCCGATATTCTTGTGTTCTGATCGGGTAGATAACACGCAGGTATGATTAAATTTCATGGAAATTGTAATAAAACTAGCAATGTGCATTTGTTTATGCCCAGTAGCTTCTAAGCCAAGTAACTAAGATCGGTGTGTGGATAGGTCTCTATATTATCTGATATACTCCACTTTATTAAATTTTCATAATTGATCCCCAGTTATCCCCCTTTACTACAAAACAGTCATTCACCTCTGCTAAGTCATTGATTCCTACTACAAAACAACTCATATCCGCCATATTCTTTTATGTCTTCAAGGAAAACCCTTTTCTTAGGGCGAGGTGGTGTTCTTGTTTTCAGGGGTTGCTTTTCCCAAGTGATAAATTAAATTTGACTATGTCTTGCAAGAGTACAAGATGTGTATTTTGCGGCAATTTTTTCGTCTCTTGTGGAGCTGTTATTTCAAACTACTTCTCTTTGACCCAGTAATTGAAAGTCTCGTATTCTTGAATGTGAAATTGTGTTTGTGTGTCATTCTTTTAACAATGTCTATTTTTGCATATAATTTGTAGAAAACTGGCATATGTTAGAAAGGAATTTTTGAAATGCAATGTCTGATGTTCTGTGCGATATACAGGATAGTATTTTCTACACAAACCACTAAAATCTAGACAAGTACCTTGCAGTTGAAGTGCAGGTTAATGGAAAATGATTGGGGTTAATTGAAAGATGGCATTTTACATAAATTTAACAAATTTATGCAGTAACATAAGGCCCTTCGCTTTTAATGTTTAGTTTCCTGTTGCAGCTTTTAAAATAGAGGGACGATCACTTTTCATTATTAATTATTCATTTTTTTCTAGGATCAGAGCGTGTGAGATAATTCAATTGACATAGTATACAGTACAGCAAATCACATACCAGTATTTTTGTGTGTTTGTTTATGTATATTATTAAAACACAGAAACATCGGTGACAAAAATGTCCAAAATTATTTGCCATGAGCAAAACCAGCATCAGGCTCAGCTATTCTGAGTATGCAATGCCAATATTTTTCATTATTACTCATGTGCCATGAACCCACCCCAACTGTTTTATATCAACATTTGGGAGATACCTGTTATTTTGAGCCATAAATACTTTGCCTTTTGTCTTTTAAAATACTAACAAATAATGAAACCATCTCAAATAATGAATTACTTGGGAATTTTGGATATTTGGGGCGGGCAGAAAGAGGAAACTAAACATTAAGTGCGACGGGCCTAAAGCTATTTTTCTGTCAACTTTGCCATTAATTTTCCTAAAATAACGCTAACAAGGTTATAAGTTATGTCCATAGTACCAGTCCTGCATAGCACCATATCAATCAAAAAATAACTTAAAGGAGCATGGTCCAATTGCTTCAACTTTTTTTCCAACTTTTTCTGTTTTTAACACCAAAATATTACTCATAATTTTTCTCATACTCCATGCAAAATTTTGCAGCTGAAACATGTTCAGTAATAATGTGTCTCTTTGGTGGTGATCTTTCATATCAAACCAAAATCCAAATTTTGAAAAATCTGAACATGCTCCTTTAACTTTAACCCTCTCAAAGGTATCAAAAAGGATTATTTCAAAATGTCTAGAGAAAACTATAGGCTTTATTACATTGTGTTGTTTTCTTGTCTAACTATATACTTTCAAGTTTATTTTGGTCAATGTATATTTGAATTTGGTGACAATGTATTCATCTTGATCTGAGATTTATTTTGACAGCAAATTAATTAACATTGTCAATAAGTCGAAGATTTACTTTAAGAAAATATTTAACTTACAAGTTCAGTTGACTTGAATACAGTGATTGATTTGTCCGAAGAATAATTGTGCGTTTTTCCTTGGATTCAAACCCTCTCCCTCTCGCATCCCGGTCCAGCTATGGCAAGCCACTAAGTATGACCTGCCTCAGCACCACTTTCATGCCCGTATGTATCCCCTGTCTGCGATGTATTCAGACTTTCCTGATTTTTCTTGGATTTTATTGGATAGAGGCGGGTAAGAGATTTAATGTGATTACTGTTCTCCGGCAGAAACAATCCAGAGTTGATCAACTTGACGCCACTGTCTATTTTTGGCTATCATTGTATAATTTAAGAACAGCATGTACACAGTCATTGGTCTAAATAACCTTATTGATCTGCTCTCATCTTTTTCCGTTAGGCCATGTCAGAAGCACAACAAGACCTAATGAGGAGGCAAGAAGAATTAGAGAAGAAAGCAGCTGAGTTACAAAGACGAGAGCAACAGATGAGGAGTGCACAGTACAACAGTAAGTAATGCCGGTATCACTGGGGCTATGTACACAGCACAGATGCACATAATTATCTGCAAGATTAAGATCTCAAGATGCGGATCTCTGTAGACTGTTTTGATGGAAGCTACACATGGGCTTTTATGCAGATCCGAATCCGACACCCATACAGCTATCGCCTAGATGCAAAGCAGTTTACAGAGATGCACATTGATCTGGATGTGCACTCTTGTGTAGAGACCTCATGATGCAGGTTGTGATACTGGTTCAGCCGAGCAGTTCATATTGCATGGTTTGCTAAACATTTTGGAGATGATTGCACAAACTGTAAATATTGAGTCAAGAATATAAAAGCTTGTTTGTAAAACTCAAGTACATATTGTGGAATAATCTCTAAGATCATGGCTACCATGTTGAATAAAATGCTGTAGGAAATATCAAAATAAATTAATGTGCTCGTGGTATAATTGGCAAACCAATGCATTGCTGGCTTGCTCTGATGTGAGGTGCTATCCCAGACGTAGAGCTGCATAGATCAAAACTACAAGATGTTGAAATGGTGTACTTTATCATTCTCTTGGAGATGGGATTGGATAACTTCAAAAATCAGGCCAAATGTATTAGGAAGTACATCTTCAAGAAATTAGTTTTAGTAAAATAGGGTTCTTTAAAATATGTCTTTGTGTTTGTTTGTGGCACAAAATTAATAACCTTTGTAATCAAAATTGCCCATATGACTGGTATCTTGGCTTACTGGTATATCGGCTAAGCTTTAGCAAGTCTACACACTTGGCAAGCTAGTTGATGGCTTAAGAGGTCTTTGTTGAGTTAAGTTATTGTTACACTGCATTTCTGGTCAGTAGTTTTATTCAGGTTATCAGAGTAGACATATGTGAAGTAATGAGGTAACTCTTAATTAAGTATCCTTATTAAACTTAGCACTTCTGTGTGAAATAATAAGGCAACTCCTAATTAAGTATCCATATTAAACTGAGCACTTCTATATGCTACTCAAATTAAGTACCAGGTGTCCCAAGAAATGGTTACATGTAGAAAAATGATCGTTTGCAAAAAGTATAGCAGTTAGAGAATTCAAACTTCACATGATTTATAACACATGCCTCCGCTAGAAGTTTGCAAAATTTTAATATCACAGCATTATTATGTTTTGAGTTATCAACAAAGATAGAAACCTATGTCGGGAACGTATTTTTCTAAAATTCAACAAAATCGGGAGCATGTTCGTTCGATATAATTTTAACCCTCGTGCAACCCCATGTGAACTTAAAATTGACAAACCCAAACTTAAGTTGTTGTAAACCATAATATAGGGTAGGGTTTCTTCTTTCCATTGATACCAAAATCATGAATATTCGACAAGTTGTTACGTAATTATGACGTCATAAATTACTACAGGTCTGAAAATTATGTCGAAATCTGATTTTAAGCAAAAATGGCCACCAATTCAAGATGTTGCTAATTCTGCTATTTCTAAATGTCGATCAGACTTTTACTACTAAATAAAGAAAATTATAATTTAAACATGTCCTGTAAGTTTAACATTATTTTTTCAAAATTTACAAAAGTTTACAGTTAAAGAATTAATGTTACCATTTTACCCATGAAAATGTGATTGTGCTTTATGCCTATTCATCAACGTTCGCGCCACAACTTGACAGGTTCAATATAAACAACTCATTCTGGAATGCATGGAATACAGGTATCCCGAATTTGCATAATGGATATACTGAAAGAGAGTTCAATTATTATTCATTAATAATTGTTTCAAATTTTGTTTCATGTAAAGTCTGATAATGAACATCTAGAAAAAAATGCATATCAAAATATTACAAAACGTATATGCTTATTATTTTCTTGAATTTTGAACAAATGCGTTTCTGACATAGGTATCTACCTATATTGATAACTCAAAAACTAATAATGCTGTGATATCAACATTTTATGAGTATCTAGTAGAGGGTTGTAATATAATTTGTGCAAAGTTTCGTTTCTCTATCTACTATAGTTTTAACACACGGTCATTTTTCTACATGTAACCATTTTTTGGGACACCTGGTATTATATTAAACCTAGCACTTCTTAAGGTAATGTTGGCAATTGGCAATTGAACAAAAAGTCATATATGTATGTGATAGCAATGTTGGAAGAGCTAGATCTATGTTGATGGGTTTTTTATCCTATCTGAGAGTAGGAATAGATATCTGTTGCAGAGGCTGATTTAGTGTTTAACTCATTACCACAATTTCATAACATTCATTCAAATGTGTGAAAAATTGCTTTACAAAACATTTCAGGCATAAAACCACACAAATTTTAATTAACGCATATAGTTTGAGCTACTGACGTAGTTCTGGCTTGAGCGAGTCAAACAAACTATACCGGATTTAAGGATTTACTCCGACAAGACCGTGAATTTGGAAGGGGAATGATATTGTTTAAGGGGCATTGCGACTAGTCCAATATCATCCCCAAAGTTTTTTCCGAAACATTTGTGGAATTTTTCAAATCATCTATAGTGTTTAGGTAACAATGGGTGCAAGCAAATTTGAATTGTAAAATGATATATCAAAACATTTAGAGTTTCTTTATTATCAATTATTGTTGGCGGCTGTTGACTATTATCATTTCACAAGTATACCAAGTCTGA
Source organism: Ophiothrix spiculata (assembly GCA_000969725.1). NCBI lineage: Eukaryota > Metazoa > Echinodermata > Ophiuroidea > Amphilepidida > Ophiotrichidae > Ophiothrix > Ophiothrix spiculata. Next base: position 17,606 of record JXSR01S028980.1, read on the forward strand.
CATTAAAACTTGTAATTTTGTCCAATGCACCTTTAATGTTAACAGCAATATGCACACAAGTTCAATTTGTCATGATTTAACGTACCCACTTGCATTTAGGTTTTTATAATATCAACATTTGAAAAACAAACGAAACCCAGCCATAATCAACAAGACCAATGCAAGGCAAATGTATACCCTGGTCAGTGTGGTCACATAACCTTGCAGCAAGGTTACAATATGTTTATGGCGTAATACCGGGTAGAAATTCAGCGGACACCGTCCGGACATCAGCCGGTAACCAGATTGCGTCAGTGCAGAGACCGGGCAGAAAACATGGCTGCAATAACTTGTAGTTAAAACAATGTAGTCTTCAGTTATTGTTCAATAACAACAGGTGACTGACCTGGCAACACAAGAATTCACCAATGTCATAACAATGTTTTGGCATTGCGGCTTCCGATTTCCAGAGGTTATATACAAATAACAACAGGTGACTGACCTGGCAACACAAGAATTCACCAATGTCATAACAATGTTTTGGCATTGCGGCTTCCGATTTCCAGAGGTTATATACAAATGTAACTATAGCATTGTGCAGGGCAAATATAATATTACACAATATAGTAAAGTGAATAACATAATTCAGCATCAACATCACAAAAATTGGATAAGTTGGGAGATCTCTCTTAAATTGTCTTCATAATCAGCTTCGAATTTATTTCTCTGTTTTCATCAAATATCTTTCTTTACCCATTATATCAGAACAGATCAAACAGAATTCAGGTCATTTCCACCTCTCAACTATCTAGAGCATTTTTTTACTACGAAAATCAATCAAAATAGCTTTTCCATGACAGTTGTCAATTCTTTTTCATCTCCAAGTTGATTTATTGTACATAGGGTTTATGAGAGCTAATTTACTTTAGTATGTCATAAAATAATAATATAATTTTCATCATTCTGCTTTACAAGGATGGTGCTCTTTGGAAATGAACATCTACATGAGAGTCACGATTATTGTTAATAATTCCGCCTAATGACAAGTAATTTAATCCCAAAGATATGAATATAGATATCAATAAAGAAGCATGATTAATGTGGACAGCACAATTTGGAATTATGGTATCAGTCATATAGTGCAGTATAGTGTGATTCCTTATAAGCTAATCAGGAGAAAGGTTTTCAAATAGCAGTTTCTGCTTTTTCTCTCCTAGAAATATATTTAAATTAATAATTATCTCTTATACTGAGCACTTTTATGATATCTTCAATTCTGATGGGATTCATAGTTGATGTGTAAAACCGTACTCTGGCAACTGAATGGTAATTTGACTGAGAATGCGGCTATTGAGCCAGCCAAGCGCTGTTACTTGCTAACGCACAATTTGGCGGTAAATTGTAAGATGCATATTGCGTTGTAGTCAAGTAATAGTAGCACGAGACAGAACACACAAGCTTGGTCAATACGTGGTCAATACGCACTCGCGCAGCGTCGGTCAAGGCATAGCGCCCACGTGGCGCAATCCCCTAACTAAGCCCAATTTTTAGGGTGAAAATAGACCAGTTTCCTATCTGTACTTTCTTTAATCTATGTGTAAAACAAATGTGGGACCAAGGGTTTTGAAATTGATAATGAGATTGTGTAGTGCTAAAATAATGTAGTGGTTTTTTTTTCAAATGACAACAATCTATAAACAAATATTTACTTTTGGGGGGATGCTAAAAATAATGAGATTTTGTTACAGATCTTTGTCGAGAAGCAGTAAAACTATGAATATGCCTCTGAGCTAATCCTGAGCATTGGCAAAATAATTTTAACCATGTGCAAAGTAGACAATATGTGTGTACAATTATGACATAAGGAGGCAGCACAGCAACAAAGCACTAATTTTGGAAAACAAAGACATAATTAATAAAATTTGAGAGATATATAGGAAATGTGCAAAATAAACCAAAGACCAAACATATCGTCATGAAGATATAATATCGAATTTGAATCATGTAGGATTTCATTTATTTTAAACATAATGGAATGTTTTTCATTACACTTGTATAACATCTATAGGAAATCAAAACAACCATGCAAATGGGGCATAATTAATCTGAACACAAATCGGGTTAACATTTTGCAATTAATTCACTGATTTATATAAAGCTTAAGCCAGGTACATTGAATAGGAAATCAAAACAGAGCAGTAAATGGATCATCAAGACATGTTAAGCACCCCATCAAGTGTAATTGGATGGTGTCAGAGAGTGCCCTGGGGAGCTTTTATTGGGCATTATTATGAAATGGAACAGACATTACATAGCATTTATTTGATCATTTACGACTCGTAAATGGCTTGTCCAAAATAGATCATGCCATTATCTGGATAGTGACTGTTGTTAATTGGAACTCGTGTTGAGTACATGAATTTGGTTAATGCTAGGAAAAATGAATTGTTGAGTATGTTTTATGAAACAATCAGTCGATTATATTGAGACCTAGAAATTTGGGGAAATTTGTTTTATACTGTCAGAATGCACTTAGCCATTTTGTTGTAGCTAAATGGTGGTCAAAATGTGTACCGATTAAAACACTTTAATTTCACAGCATGAAAATTTAGCAAAATTGGAACTTGTTATTCAAAGCTATGTTAACAATCATTTCAGGGCATTTAATTTAGTGAAATTGCAATACTAGCGAAAATTATAATGCTAGTGAAATCTTCATGCTGTACAGTAGATACTTTTAAAATTAAGCTTAAGAAAATGTTTCCAACAAGCTTTTTCTTCTCTGTCTGGCATTGTATGATTTGTTTGCCAGCTATGCATGGTCTGGTGTCTATGCGTGCATGGTGTGTTCCCTGCGGATTGGTCATTTCAGACGTGTTAGCACATTTGAAACATTAAACGTTTTGCTTCTGTATGCATGTCAAGTACTGTCTTGTTGTCAAAAGTCACATTTTGATGATATAGTTACTTTTTGATGGTATCGTTACATTTTAAAGATGCTAAAAACACAGAAGCTTAAAGAAGTTTAGATTTATTTCAATTAATTTCATGTAATATGATTCGCATACTTGCCTAGTCATGAGGCAGTCTTGTAAGTGCAACATGTAAAGTCTATCTTCTAAATAAGCTCACTAAAAATCGTGTCAAGAATATTCAAACAATCGAGTTTCTACGCAGTCCATGCGTATGCGTTATTCAGAATTTAAACCAACTGACAAATCTGACGCATGACGATCGTTATGACTGGTCAATTTTCCCCAGTGACAATAACTTGGCGTGACAGTCGTGGCAACAACCAATCACATCCAATTGCATGAAATGCAGTGGGTCGAGTACTACTTTACAACGTGCGTTAAATAATAATTAATAAATAAAACCAGCATTTATAATGCGCCTTTGCCAGAGGATTCAAAGCGCATACATACAAACAAATACAAAAATAAACAAGTACAATG
>JXSR01S028980.1:31838-46146 GCA_000969725.1 Ophiothrix spiculata
ATATTGTGAGATTCAGTGGGGTTAGAGTTAATGTAGCGGTACATCTAAAAATGCATAAAGGAGATTCTTGATTTCAATAACATTTCCGTCATATTGTTTGTTTGATTTTCAGCACGACAGAATAATTGGCCACCTGTGCCGGCATGGTTTCCCCTTCAGCCCTGTTTCTACCAGGACTTCTCAGTAGACATTCCATTGGAGTTTCAGAAGATAGTCAAAATTGGTTATTATCTCTGGATGGGTAAGTTAAAAAAGTTAAGTAAAAGTGGACATTTCCAAAAGCCTTTGAGTGAAACGTATTTAAGTAAAAACAATATTAAATTTACTAAATAAAGTGTAAAAATTCGCACACATCTCTACAGAGAGCTAAATTCCTTTGCTTGATACAATTTACAAACTCAAGTTAAAAGTAGGGCTTTCAATGCAAAGGTGAAATTTGGTAAGGTTGATCAATTTGTCGGCCTTAATTTACCTCTTAGTAGCAAGAACTTTGAATGCTATAGGTTGTAAGTGTAAAGCAAAATTGAAAGACAAAATAGAAGTAACTATCAGCAAAAGAAAGGTAATCAATTTTGTTTGTCAGCAGAATTATAGATGAGATTAAGAAGGCAGATTTGAGCATGTCCTGAACCATTGATTTTTCTTGCACAAAGTGCAGTAAGGTGAACCAGCCTTTGTGCATAGCAATCAAAAACAGCAACCTGATAGGGGTAATTATAGACCTAAATTAACACATGAAGCAAAACACAAACTAGGCTAACTAGATTTCTGCCCATAGGAAGGCGGTGTTTTCCCTCTACTTGTTAATTAGCTTATTGAAAATGGATGATCCCATTTTGAAAGTCCACAGCGTACAGCAAATTAGATTACTTTCTAATCGCTTGCTGCGTATTTTGACAATTTCGCGGAATATAAATCAAACTATATGTTTACAATGTCAATTTGACCAGTTTTACTAGTAAACCATATCATACGTGTTTCCTTGATTCATTGCTAGAGACATATTTGTAACAATTTTTGTCAAAAAACACATTTGGTGACAAAACCTTGTATTCCTCACTCAAAATAGGGCAAATGATAAAAGAGACAAAACCTTGTTATCTTCACCAGAAATAGGGCACATGAAGAGAGTTGTATAAAAATGTGGCTTTTTAGTTTATTCTCCAAAATTCTCAACTAAATATGTTTCCAATATTGACATAGATCAACATTTATTGACATAAAGTAATATTATATTTTCGTCGTACACATTTTCTTCTGTAGTATTATTTGCTATTAATATTGTATTAGGATATTATTTCCAATTGATCACAGTTTGCAACAATGCAGGTCATGTCATCATGGTAGATAGACCTCTGGCAACGTAGGTAGCCTGCGGGCTGTTGATATGCAGTCTTGAGAAAGATAAGACTTAGCTACACATAAACAACAGCCATGCATAGCCACAAACACATTGGCTGCCTCACTACGTCTCAAAATTACATCTAGTACGGTTCAGAGGCACTCGGTTGCAGAAATAAAATCAATACACACAAACACAAAATTCTATTTTATATTAGAAGTTTTGAACCAGACTGGCAATTTGTATTTTCAGCTAAAATTAGGTTTCTATTTTGCAATTATCCTTGCAATTTACGTCTACATGGCTGATCTAAATTACGTACTGACACGACTATTCTTTGTATGTGCATATTATAAGCAGAAATACTGGATGCCTATCTGCAGATAACTCCCGCAACAGAGTGGTAATTTGACTGAGAGTGCGGCTATTGAGCCAGTAAAGCGCTGTTCTTTGTTTACGCACAATTTATCGGAAAAACGTAAGATGAGTCTTGCGTTTAGTCAAGTAATAGTAGCGTACTACAGAACACAGAACTGAGTCAGCGTTGGTCCAGGCGTGTTGCAATCCCCTAACTTAGTCGTATTTTTAGAGTGCATATAATCTATGATATATTATATTTTGAGCAAGAAGCTGTTTTAAGTTGATCAATTTTATTAAATGACAAATGCCTATGTAACCATCCACCACAGCCTGATCCACCACAAACCTCCAGTAAAGTAGGCCTCTGGTCAAATTGGTTTTATTGCCAATTCAAAAAGAACACATCTAAATAATACTTGATTAAAAACCCAGAAGAAGAGTTATGATTCAAAGCATAGCATGTCAGAATCCACAAAAACTAAGAAAACGTACAGTATGTTTTCATATTATGCACATTTCCAAAGCGACTTCATTTAGAAAATGTTAGTTTTCAGATATTTTGGAGTTGAAATAAAAGCTGATATTAAGTTATTAAGACAGGCATTAACATCACAAAAATCTGCAAGAAATTACTATTTTGTTAGAATACAACTTATGTATATATCTACTTTACTGGAGGTTCATATAGCTCACATATAGTCCTTGCACTCAATCAATGATGTGCACTATTCTGTTGGATTTCATAGCGTCAACAATTTTAATCATCTTTTCATCTAGGTTTTGTTTTTAGACCTGTCTGCAGCAGCAGCCAGGGATCAAACACTTGTATAAATCTATGTTGCCTTGTGTATTGAAATATTGTTACAGTGAATAATGAATTAACTATGTTACACTGATTAATAAATTGATGATTTCTTTCTCCTTTTTTTCAGCCTATGGCATGATGCTTTTTACTAACATTTTTATGTCACTAACATATATGATAGTAGCCGGTGGCAGCAGTGCAGGAGCGTGTTTAGGTCTTTCTATCTTGTTTTTCGTTTTATATACACCATGTTCTTTTGTGTGTTGGTATAGACCTGTATATAAAGCTTTCAGGTGAGACAGACGTGAACGGAAATGGGTTCATGTTGATGTCATCCTATTTCATATCATACATGAAACATGCCTTTCACATTGTTTTAACTAGATAATAATGATGGGCCAAGTATACTAGATCCCATCCAAAATTTGGGATTAGGGTATGTTATGGGTAAGGGGATGGGTCATGGTTAGTGAGTTTAGGTCGGGTCATGGTTTTAGGGTCAAGTTTTTGATGGGACCTAAAGTATAGCTATTTAAATGACGTATTTCAAATTGTAAGGAATTTTGATGCGCCTTACACAGGCAAAAAATACAAAAACAAGTAAAAGTTGCATACATACTCATGCAACAAAATGACAATATGTAAAGGGTCTAAGAATATTCTAAATAAAATGCTGACACCATCCATGCATCAAATCAAGATGTATGCAATCAGTCTAGCTATCGAGTCTATTTAAGATCAAATCTGGAGATATGATTGAAAACAAAATGGCAAAAGTTCAGGTTCCCTTTTTATATTCTTTCACAAGTATCACCACTCGAAACTCATGAAATTGATATTCGATTTGAATATTTCATATATCATCAAAGGAAACTGCATTTCTAATCGTAACTGCAGAAGTCCTGGTTTGGGCTTTGCATCTGATTAAGACTGGGTTAAGTTTTCATGAAATACAACTGAAGTGTAGTGGTATGGTACTGTATCTTTATTGAAAATAGTTTCTTGCATATATATATACATTTATTTCGAGAATCATCAGCATATCACACTTAAGCTACCTGTACATCTCATTTACATACAAATATTTCACTTGGAAAATTTATCATACAGAACAAGACAATAACAGAAATTCATACACTGAGCACCTTGGGAGTAGGAGTCTTTCGGTGATAAATTGGGTAAAAAAAGGGGGTTCTTTCAGTGACAAAAGTGCAAAAAATGGGAAGTCTTTGGATAAAATTCATAAAAAAGTAGGGTCTTTCCGGGTCAGAATGGCCAAAAAATTCACAAAAATTTGATGAATTTAATGAAATTTTTGAAAACTTACATCAAAATAAGTAAGTGGTTGCCTACATGTCTTACATGATGGTATATTTTCAAACTTGTATGTAAATGTAAGTACGTTATTTATTTCCATAATTGTGTAGTAAATGATGACATTTGAGCAGCATTTTGCTACTGCTATGCACTTACGGCTAAACCCTAGAACTTTTCCAACTACTTCTATATCTCTGTATGCCATAATGTAGCATGGATACTGATCTAAACATTTGTATGCACTCCTTGATGATGACAGAGATTGACATTTTATAAATATTTCTACCCTGACTTGACTTTGTTAAGCAAGAAATCCCTCAAATGGAGCAGGTGCAAAGTTTGAAACCCTCCAGCAAATCTTTGGAGCAACTGCTTCTTAATTATGTAAGGTGGGAAAATATTTGGATTTGAGAAGTCAAAAACACGGTTACATGACATACTAGTAGGTGATTTTGAAAAAATGTGGACATTATTGAAGCCGTCTTTGTATCAATCACTCAATGAAGCATGTATTGATAATTGTGACCAGATTGAATAAGAAAACTTTTCTCATGAAAATATCCGCATATTTTGTGGTCATTTGGTTTTCACCCAAACCAAATGTGTGACCATCCACTACAAAATTCCAGTTTGCCCCATGTGAATTTTATTTTACCGATCAGAGTTACGATTCTTCTCGAGGCATGTCAGAATGTATGACATTGAGAAGATATGTGTTAAGTTTACATTTTATGTAAAGTTCCTAAGCAACTGCATCTAGAAATGAAATATTTCAAGGAGTTATTAGTTATGGACATTTTAAATCCATTAAAATGTCAGTTTTGCCAGAATATGACTTTTACATATATTTTCTCTGCATGTATCTCAAAATCAAAAATTCAAAGTTTACAGTAGTTTTATAGTGAACAGTCACATTTATAAAAGATTTGATCGCCTTTAATGCCAAATTACGCAATATCAAGTGTCATTCGTCGCATTCCTTTCAATCCTGTCGTAGGCGACGTTCATTTGTGCTGTTAGCATGGAGTCGACAGATGTACAAACATCTTACAGCAAAATTATGAATTAAACGTGAACACTTCCCTTGTGGATTTTCTATAAAGCAATAAAACAAGATAAAAGTTGACTCGCTTGCATCATTATGGCAGCTATCATTGTATCATCAAGTATCATAGATACCAACTTGCCAACATCATGGCAGCTATAACGAGGGGTGTTCAATAAGTTCATGGGCTAAGGTAGAAGGTGATTAGCTATGCACTTGTTGTTTACATGTTATGTTATTCAACTAAATTGATGAATGTATAGAAAGTTTCAAGAAAATTTCTGTCATTGTTTTCATGTTACAGAAATTAAAATTTGGCTGGTTGGGGTTTTTAAGGTTTAAAATGAAACGATAAAAATACAAAACCACCATGCTATCAAGAGGGCACCATTCTCACCTCCTTCCTGACAGTTTGAAATCAACAGCTTAATTCTTTTGACGATGTTTTAAAGGAGTTATCTTTCTCAAGTGTTGACACCTTGTCTTTATGGAGTCATTTGGGTGTTGCACCTAAGAAAAAGATTACTGTAAAACAAGAAATATTTGCGGAAAGAAAATTTTGCGAATTTCAGAATCTGTTTTTTTTGGCGGCATTTTAATTTCACTAATTGCATCAGTATGCCATTGAAATCATTGTACATTATTAATATTAGCGGCAAATTAATTTTGCGATTTTGGGGTATTAGCGAAATTAGCGAAATTAAATTGCTAGCAAATATTTCTTGTTTTACAGTATAGGTAACTGTGTATCGGTGAACAATTACCATTTCTATTTTCAAGGTATAATCAACTTGTAAAAAAGCTGTAAATGCCAAGGTAGAATGTCCTGTGTTATTAAAACTTTACATGTTTTCATCAATGAAGTTGAATTCATAAGAACTGCATAGCTCACTGCCTTCTCCCTCGTGCCACAAACCTTTTGAACACCCCTCACATCTTGTCATCGAGTATCATTACGTCATAGTTCATATCCGCTAGAGGTGGATGTTTTGCCAAACTCGGGCAACATTAGATCGTCATTCATGTTTCATCCTTCAACACCCCATCTGGTACATGACACCTCATCAAGATCTCAGGTTAGTAGTTGCTTGCAATCTTGTGAAAGTTTTATCTGAAATTAAATCAAAGAAAAGCAGACTTAAGTTAACAATTAAATAATGTGCTGTAGGTAAAATACACTTGAGGTAAATAATTTGCCTGTGATGGGGGGGGGGGGTTCTACCAGCCTTACCAACTGAGATTTTCTGAAGGGTTTTTCCCTGGTATTTTTCTTTTTATTGTTAACAACAAAAATGGAAAAGTTGCAAAATCAGTCCATTTTGGGGAGAAAATTTGACTGAAAAATGAAAGGGAAATTTACAGCGAAAAGAGAAATTTGTTGAAGTTTAATATACATCACATTTGTTGCTTTACAGTATATCTTTGTGTAAGCATTTTTTAAAGATATATGGAACTAATATGAAATTTTCTGTTAGAGAAATCAATATTTGTGTATAATTTGTTATTATAAAGACTGACTGATGGGATAGTGACCTTGAGATTTTCTACTTATAGTTAATTGAATTTTGGTGCATATTCAATTTTATATGGAAATTTGTTATTTTTAAGTGTTTTCATATTTCTCCGTTGTTTTGCATAGCCAAGAACAGATGGCTTATATTTTTTTGTAGATCCTAGCCTATTAAATTTGATGGAAGTTCTAATAAATTCAGCCAGTAATTGTCAGTAATATTACAATTTTTGGTAAAATTTAAACAATTAAAAATTCTACATGTGCTTTGTGTATGGATGGAACTATTTAGCTAATAATTTTTTACTGAATATTGTATTTTTTCTACTGCAGGAGTGATAGTTCGTTCAACTTCTTCATGTTCTTCTTCGTGTTTTTTGTTCAGTTAGTGGTGACCATAGTACAGTCTATTGGCATTGACCAGTTTGGAACTTGGTAAGATATATTTAGGCCAAATAAAAATAGTTTGTCTCAAACCTGCCGCACGCATTTGTAATATCGGGTAATCTGAAAAAATAGTTATGCAGTAAAGACTTTTTCTAGATTTTTGCTTGTTTTTTATGCCTCCGCCAGAGGCATTATGTTTTCTGGTTGTCCGTCCGTCCGTCCGTCCTTCCGTCCGGGCTCGTTTCTCGGAACTGGTGAGGCATGGAGCGATGCAAGTTGGTGGACTGGTGGTAAGGGTGGCTAGTAATTTTCTCTGAAAGTTTTGGCGCAAAATATGCAAATTTAGTCGGTTTTTAAGCAGAAAATATGTGATTTTTTGTGATTTTAGGGACTTAGAAATTTTCCGAAAGGAGCATTTGCTAAAACTCCACTCCTTCAAAATTTTAACCCCACCTTATTTTGATTGGCGCATCACATATGCGAAAATCGGCCCGATCGGCCATTTAATTAACGAATACAATCCGTTTTAAGATGGCGCTCTTACATGTAATCCTTTATAATTTCATAGATACAATGGGCAATATCTCCTCAACGGAGCAGAATTTTATTTTACGCGTATCTCTAAAACCGCATGGCCTACGTTAATGATATTTGGTGACTGGGTAGACCTAGAGCCAAACTCGATCCAGCAACAATTTCGGAGCAAAATATGCTAATTAAGTACCTAATTTGCATAATTTATGCATGAAATGGTTTAAATGGCATATTTTACAAACCGTCCACCTTACATTCATGAAATTTGGTGGGTAGATAGGGATAGAGCTGCGCTTGTGCCAGCTGCAATTTAAGCGCAAAATATGCTAATTAAGTACCTAATTTGCATAATTTATGCATAAAATGTAGCATAATTTATGCATAAAATGCTTTAAATGGGATATTTTACAAACCGTGCACCCTACATTCATGAAATTTATTGGGTAGGTGCGGATTGAGCTGCGCTTATGCCAGCTGCAATTTGAGTGCAAAATATGCTAATTAAGTATCTAATTTGCTTAATTTATGCATAAAATGTTACTTATTTTTCAACTTTGTCCAATTTCAAAGGTTAAGGTGTCAAATTGTTAGTCATGGACCAGCGATCAAAAGTGTCAATGGTGACCCCATCGTCCGACCTTAAACTGGGGGTCAAAGGTCAAAAGAAAGGTCAGATTTCAAAGGTTTGGGTCAAAGGTCAAATTTTCAACAAAGGTGGAAGCCGGAGGCATCGTGATCGACACTCTGTGTCGAGAACCGCGCGGCCCGAGAACCGCGTATTCTAGTTGTGTTTGTTTTTGCAAATCATATTTTTCTCACCAAAAACAAATTCATGAACATGATTGCAATAAATTACTTCTTTACTTTATATGTAATCATAAATGTATGCTAGGTCTTTGAGAAATGTTAACATACGGAGCTCAAAACGTATGTACACTCCCGGTCAAAAGTCTTTGCGCACCTGTTACAGCGGACATAACAGCCTTGTTTATATCAAATTATCCAATATTTTCGTTAAAATCCTGTTCGTGTACATGCTATATATATCTAACATTGATAAATCAAACCCTCTTGCCATTTTTGACCTTCCGTATCCACTGAAATTTAGAATTTTATAAACCGTCTCAAAACCCCACGTAAATTTCCCATAGAGCTGAACCTACTTAATTATTCATAAGCAATTTTTCCCCATGTAAAGCTATAGGAGATTTTTGCATCTTTTAGACGTGGAATTTTATACAAATGCGCAGTAAGTTATTTAGAATTTTGTTTATGCGCAAACGAAAGGAATAGGTTGTATAAATATTGAAACGTTTAAAAAGCATTTACAAGATTATATCTAAAGCTATATCTAGCTGTTTTTTCTGTTTGTTTCGGAAGGAAAATTTTGATTTAAAGAAGATGCATAGATAAGTTACCGGGAACCTTTGAATTAAAGACACTCTATGAACAATTTTTGAAAGTGTGATGGACATGCAGGTAATGATTCGTTGTAATGTCAATACCATAATAACAAAGCCTAACACACTTATTTGATGATTATTTTGAAATGTTAAAACTGAATCAGTCAAATTATTTAGAAGAAGGCTCAATGACCCCCTAGCCCCCGATCAATTTTAAAGGTTTGTGACTTTATTATGTAGAAATCATTGAAGTAACCTTTTGAATACTCTAGGGCTCTTCATTGGTCATACATGGCTCAGTAACCAGCAATACATTCGATGATATGAAGTAGATGGCCTTGATACCAATAGTCACGGTGGTGGACAATACATACCAACTGCTGTCTTGCATGAACAATATTAAAGAGGCCCTTTAATACGACTTGAAGTCTTTTTGCTGATACTCAATGATTCGTTAACTATATGTTTACCATATCAAGCCTTGAAATAACAAAGCGATTAAAACAAATTGAGACCTTTAATTATCACGGTATTGACATAAATTAACATTTTTATATTTCTGAAACCAATTCCTTTCATTTGCGCATGAACAAAATTCTAAATAAATTACTGCGCAATTGTGTAAATTTCTACGTCTAAAAGACGTGAAAATCTCCTATAGCTTTTACATGGGGAAAAATTGCTTATGAATAATTAAGTAGGTTCAGCTCTATGGGAATTTTACGTGGGGGTTTGAGACGGTTTAGAAAATTCTAAATTTCAGTGGTTACGGGAGGTCAAAAATTACAAGAGGGTTTGATTTATCAATGTTAGATAAATATAGCATGTACACGAACAGGATTTTAACGAAAATATTGGATAATTTGATATAAACAAGGCTCTTATGTCTGATGTAACAGGTGCGCAAAGACTTTTGACCGGGAGTGTATATACCATAAAAAACTCATGTTGTGAAAAAAAATAGCATTCTGCATTAATTTTCAAGCCACTCGTGAGCTTTGAGACAAACTATTGTTTTTTATTTGGCTTTATCTAAACATATATAAAAATATTATTCAAAATAAACAGGTTTTTTCCTGGTCTTATTTCATGATATAGTCATAAAATAAATCCCATTAGATCCTTAACATAACAATTCAAATTGACCACACTGTGCCTCTATTCTTTCGCCTCATCCTGACAATGCATACAAACTTGTAAATGGAGTGTGGCTGTATGAAATGAGCATAACCTCTTATGAACTGCACTACTTAATAGGTTGGCTATGCTACACATACATTTAGGTAAAGTTTTGGTAAATATGAAACTTAATGGCCTAAATAAATTTGTGTATTTTATATTTGTTCAAATGCATGTATTTTATGTGAAAGTATGACATACATACTTGTCGGCATTTATCAAACATCAGATAAAACTCGCATATAGATGAAAATGAAAAGCAAGTTCCATCTTTTGTGAAACACACCAACGGGCCTGCACTTGCACAGAAACCTGTTTTCCTCAGAATTGTTTCGGTGCTCCTATCCTGATATTTATCTGTTTATGTTACAGAAATAATTAAAGCAATACCTTAATATCTCTTAAGAAACTAGATTTTGCTCAAATGTATCCAATATACATATCATTATTTAACACGAATCACAAAATGTTATTTTCCCATTTTGTAGTGGCTTTGTAAATGGTCTTTCAACGATATCAGGTGCTAAGACAAAAGATGGGAAAGACGTGAGCCAGCAAATCTTTGGTGGCGTTATGCTGATATTTGCAACTCTATGGGCAACTTTAGCAATATTGGATGCTATATTTTTACAAAGAGTAAGTCATCACACTGTTGTGTCCATGACATGCTAGCAAGACGCAGCTAGTATCTAGATCAAGTAGCTAGACGTTAACAGAGACACTTAAAGATGAAACCTAACTTTCTGGCATCTAGGTAGCGTCTTCATATTGTAGGTGCAACTTTCTAGTGTCATTGTCACTAAAGGTTCAGTGTGAGATTGCTTCTCATGGTTTTACTTCGGGATATATCTATTTTGCACTCAACCTTTGATATATGTAACCCATAATATTGAAAGGTACCTTAGGGTCCCAAAATGAAAATTACTTTTTTGGTCTCATCTGAAAGATTATATGTGATGGCTCACCCCGAAAGGGGGGACTTTGAAGATGATATCAATTTCGATTTTTTTCATTTCATCTCTTGCAGCATTTTTTTAGCATTAAAATGACACCTTACTTGTTGAAATTGATGAAGGCAATCAAATTTTACAACAGAAAATCTGCTGGAAATTCTTATTATTTTCTTTATTTTTTGCTGCCTATTTTCACCTGTATCTTGAAAAGTTTTCTGTCGCAAAGTCCCCCTTTTCGGGGTGAGTCATCACATATTTTAAGCTTTAAAATGACACCTTGCTCTTGGTTATTGGATCTTATATTGCAAAGTTACATCCAAATTGGTATAAGGCATCGGGCTGATTCAGAAAACTATAGTTCTGAGAAAATCAAGTTTAAAGTTTTTGTACTGGTAAGACTTGAATGGAGAAAGGATATTTATCTCGGTTTTTTAAAACATTTGACTTATGTTTTGGATTTTGGAACCTGATTAATATGATAGAATACACTTCAAATGTAACGTTTCTGATGAAAGTTAGAAATTAGACCTTGGATGTGATTTTTGACGATGCTCAGCTTCAATGGCCCATATCTCGTAATTTACTTAAGGTACCTTTTGATATGACGGTTCACATATGATCTTTATACCATGTTAATAGTGTACACTCTCTTGTATTGTGTGCGTGTAAGCCCAAGGCATGTGCAAAGTGAATGCACCTGCCCTACATTTAGATGACTGAAGACCAGAGGAGGGTGGCTGTGAGTAGTTGCCGTACGTACGTGTACGGTATAATAATAATAATAATAATAGCTTTATTTCATCACGGTCAAACATGTTCAATTACAAATTGTTCTTCCACATGTCCGTGGATCATATAAAACAAAGATAGATAAAAATTATATTACTTGCACATTTGGATAAAACTGAAGCATAAAAGATATACAATAAAAGTTTAACATAAACATTTGTAATACAAAACTAGTGGGCGGAATTAATGAAAGTTTATACGTCCAGACCAATTACGCAAGTTGTCAATTCTTGCAATTTTCAAACACTTACACACGCACCCCTCTCGTAAACATACCAATCAACTAACACATACACCCCCGCACCTCATACACACCCCACTCAAAATCAAACTGCCAATTCACCCAAACACTAGAAATAAATCATATCACGCACCTCACAAAATAAGACTTATACATCGCATGCACGCAAATCCAAAAGAAATTATGAAAACATAAATGTGATCAGTGAAATAAAGAAACCAAATTTCAAATTAATTTAACCCACTAGCATTTTTTAACTATGTACAAATAATATAGTGGTAAAATGGTAGTATAAAAACTGCATAAACATGATAAATAACAATGAAGCAGTCATTAAAAATATTTGCACCTTCAGTGGATCTAAAACACAAATACTTGTATAAAATGCATTGCACTATGATATAATTACAACGACATGATAACACTGTAAAATTATATATCCATATTTACACCTTTTCTGAAATCTAAAACACAAACTTAAATAAAATGCACTGCACCATGATATAATCACGACATAATACACGTAAAATTATATATCCATATTTACACCTTATCGTAGCCGATCCCCGGCTGCGCCACGTCCTACCACGCCTCTGGCATAAGCCGTTGGAAGACTCGTGGAAAAGTACAACTTCTGGGGTGGTCACTAAAATTATATTCCTAATCGGTTAAAAAATATGATAAAATCTATAAACAGTAGGGTTCACGCATGAACCCCAGCGGATTTAGAATTACATAATTATGTTTATTACTACAAGAACACTTTTGTAATTTTTTGAGGAAAGATAAAAATATGATTTTTGTAATATTTTCTTCAATATGTGACCCAATAGAAATACACGTAAAATGTATCCTAAATTTGCGTTTTACAAATCCCTCGTCCCTAAATTTACTAACTTCAGTAAATCATGTCCTATGCCGCCTGACTGAAGACAAAATGTTTGGTTTTACCTATCTTACATGTGTTCTTATCTGAAAAACATAATTCTGAATGGTTGTAGCTTTTATGATGATCATCAAACCATTGTGGTTCAGTTTAGGTGTAGATGTAGATCAGGACCACACTTTCTGGTTGTCAGTAACCAGTTCACAGCAAAATCAAACCTTGCGCTCAAGACTTAAAACATGCAAAATGGTCCAAAAATAAACCAAATTGCTTTTACTCAATAAAACCTTCAATTATAATTGAAAACGTAACCAGCAACTTGGCTGCCGTACTATCATCAGGAATGTGCAAATTTGTTGCTATGTTTGAGATGAGATATTTCTTTGGTTGTAACTCAAGAATCTTTAAAGTTTACTTGTAATCAGTGTTAATATTTAAATATAATTATTTTATATTAAGAAAATATTTCTCAACAAAATCTTGAAAATGAAGAAGACGAAAGCACTGACACTTATCACCCCTTTTCTGTCAAGGGATGTGTCACCATGACATGTTTTACATGAAGCAAAAAAGTCATATTGTCCTCTTGAAAAATCTTGGAAGTAGCACAAAGAGTTAAGAAAGTGATTTGTAACAAGATTTTTAACATAAAAACTTATTGCAGTTTGCCATCAGCTGTAGAATAAAAAGTTTGCACTTTTGTGGATTTAACAATTAAGTATAGCTTTTAAATGAAACATGCCACTTGGTCATGTGGTTATCATGGTGTTATTTTAAGTTTTTCCTTTACATTTCTTGACAGGTACACTCTTTGTACAGAACGACAGGGGCTAATTTCCAGAAAGCACAGGAAGAATTTGCACAGGGAGTGATTTCTAATCCAGGAGTCCAAACAGCATCTAAAACAGCAGCAAGTAGTCTCATTAGCAATGCCTTCAACCCACCACCAGAAGAACCACGACCATGAACTCTGTTTTTTCAGGAAACTCTTGTACTTAAGAAAATTATATTGTCTGTTATTTAATTAGATAAAAGTGTAGATTTTATGGAAATGAAGACTTTCATTCAAAATGGATCATCAAGTGACAGTTTGTCATGTAAGTGCAAGAAAACAGTATCGGCAATAGCTGCCATATTTCATAAATTTGCATTGCACACTGTAGAATGTCCAGTCTTTGAGTCGGTGGCTATTGAAATTTTGATGGTGTCACCTGAAGAACCATTTCATTAGCCATTGATATATGGGAATGACATTTTCACGTTGTTTTTTTTCAAATTCTAGTGATAAGTGTTGTACATGGTGTACAGTTGTTGAAAAATAGTTGCAGCAGACAAGAATGCTGTGTTCAGCTGGAATTTCAACATGGCTGATGAAAAGAAAAGATAGCCATTTTATGTAGAATGACAGAAGGAATAGGTTACGATTGCAACAATTATAACCAGCTTGCTGTTGGTAGTAAGTGTCAAGATTGATCTCAATTGATGCTGTGTTATGGGAAATAAATGATTCTAATGCTTTTTTGTGCACACATTTTGTTTCAATTGCAAAAGACAACG
>JXSR01S028980.1:64890-77709 GCA_000969725.1 Ophiothrix spiculata
ATTAAAAGTTTCTGCCTAACTGCTGAATGTTATTAAAATCATTCTTTTACAAATTTTATAAAGATGAATAAATATAATTTAATTGTAAAGGATCATTTTACATCTTAATGTGTCTATAAATAATCAATACTGTGACCATGCATTACGAGCAAGTCTTAAAAGGTGGCAAAACATCATTTGGCGCAAGATGTGAAGATACTGGCATAAATTGTAATTCTAGTTGTTGTTTTCAGATTCACAATATTTAC
Organism: Ophiothrix spiculata; assembly: GCA_000969725.1. Lineage (NCBI taxonomy): Eukaryota > Metazoa > Echinodermata > Ophiuroidea > Amphilepidida > Ophiotrichidae > Ophiothrix > Ophiothrix spiculata. Next base: position 65,139 of record JXSR01S028980.1, read on the forward strand.
ACTTTCATCAAAATACCTGCTTCATTTCATTAAATAAAAAATGACCACCAACAACAACAAGAGAAATGGCTCTTTGGCTGTCCCCTTATGTCAATGCCATGACATACTCCATGACAGACCATAGACTTTTGGATGTTGAGGGAAATTTATTGGTGTCTCATTTAAAATCTTAAACATAGTTTTTCAAATATTCAAAAAAGTAAAAAATGACAAAAAGGCCACCTTTATGGCTTGTAAGTGCATGGTCACAAGTAAACTTTATGTTAAGAGAAATAGGTAAACAAACCAAGTAAGAGATAAATTATTTGCTTTGTATGGTAGGGAAGTTCTTTATGTTGCTGTAAAATTCTGACATTTTTTACATTTATCAATATGTTACTTTGTGGTAAGGTCACCCTAATAAATTGTTATGAGAATTAAAGTGTTGAATGTAATACAGGAAACTGAGGAACTTGGTTTGTCAGCTTAAAGCACCAGTTCATCTGACAATGTAAACAAAGCACTAGTCCAGAGGCCTATGGCATGAAAATGTGCTGGTGGTCCTGATCCTGGATTGCCGCATCCTGTCAGAAGAATTAGGCTTTAAGTTTAGTCAGTTTGAACTCGCCATGTGAGTGCAAGAAAGTCCATGTCTGCAGAAGCACCCTTTTTCATAATTTGCATTGCACACTGATATAGTGTCAAGTCTTGGGTCAGTGGTTCTTGAAATGGTCCTTCAGGTGATGATCACCTAAAGAACTATTTCAAGAGCCAGTGACATATGGGAGAGACATTATTATCATTTGTTTGCACTAGAGTGATATGGTGTTAAAAATATAACCTTTGATAGCGATTGCAGAGACGACTTTCTTGAACTCACATGATGAACTGTCTGTAACATGGTATACACCATCCCTATAATTGTGTCATTTCAAACTGGTTGTTCTATAATAATAGGTCAAAAAAATAAAATACAATCTTGACAAAGATAAATTGTAGTCTCTTGAAGTTATTTTACTGAGTTCTCAATTTTGGTAACAGAGTAAACAGACTAACATTCTGTGTAAAAACCTGAAAGACAAGTACTCTTTGGTAGTTACGTCATTTTCAAGGAATTTTTATAGGGGAACCAGTACTCGTCGTAATTTTAATTTCACCGCCGTTTAAATCCTATGGGACAGCAGCCATCTTGGATTGTCGCTCATGGAGGGCGAGTTATTGTACCTCCGGCATTTTACGCCTCTACGTGCCACACTTCGATAGTTTTCGCAACAGATTAGCGAGAAAATTGGAGTACTTTGATCAGAGCAAGTCGCAATACACGCTACTTGAAACATAGACACGGTTTATGTATATGCATCAAATGAAGATTTACGCGATCTGCCTGGATATCAGGCCATACTCCGAGTATATCCGGAGGTATAATAACTCTGCTCCATGAGCGACACAAGATGGCGGAGAATATCGGTTCCCCCTATAAAAATTCCTTGGTCATTTTACTTTTATTACACACGAGAAATGTAATTCCTAAAGATTTTTGTGAATCTGGTCACAATTTGTGTCAATGTGGCGTAGACCATAGACTACAACGTTGAAATTGAAAATATAAAAATGAAAACAATAGCAAAAATGAAAAAAATAAAGCAAGGCAAGGACTTCAAATTAAGTTTAAGGCTTATTTTAATAGTGGTGTAAGTTTTCGGGTTGGCCCAGGTCAGCGGTACAGATACATGTGGAATGGTCAGTGTTCAAAGGGATAATGTAGTAGAACTTGATTACAATCAAGGGCAAAATAACCTGGCATTCGCTGACAAAGTGTGGCGTCAGAATCAATCGTTGCAAAGTGACTGGTTCACACTTATTGCGATTTGAACCATGATCACAATACATGCTCATTGAGTAGCCAACTGAGCGTGAACCAGTAACCAGGATATGACGTTTTCACTTTGTCGGCAAATACTTTGTATTGTGCTATGTGGCTAATTTGAACAAGGGTCTTGACAAATTGTACTCTTGAAACGTTGTTTTAGCTTCTTTACATTTAATATCAATCAATACTTATATCAATTTAGATGACTACTTGTGTAGATATTATAGGCCAAATTTAAAAGTAGCAATATTATTGCTTTAGCTTGTTGAATGCAGAAATACAAGCTTAATACCACAACAGTGTTCCTGCTAAGGCCGTATGGCCAACAGCGCAGGAGCCGGGAAAATTGGCGCAACAGGTTTCTGAAAGTGTGTGAAAAATATTTTTTTCCTTTCTCTAATGGCCAATTGTCAGCATCAGCTCATGCTTTTGGCCTAAGCACCTTTTCAACTTTGTAAAAATTGCTTGATTTGGCACAAGCTCAAAATCCTTAGCAGGAACACTGTACCACAATGTAAAAAGCATCGCTACTTTTATGAATTTGGCCTATTATACAATTCAGTACATGAGCACGATTTAAAAGATATTTGGATGCATACATGGCACATGATTTCTAACTAGATTTCATCTGCACCGCTTAAGATTGTCAAAATGAATACATGTAAATATCGTCAAAAGAAACTACAATTTCTATTATACTGTGGGGCCTATAACTACATGTACAACTACTTGTATGTTACACATCCCAATTGGCACAAAGTTTTAAGTGTATCAAAGCAAGCAGTGAGCAATGGGCTATTCCATTTGATATTCATACTTTTCCCACCCCAAAGATTTGACCATCTACCCAAGTCTCCAATAAAGTCAACCCCTGTTCAAATTTATTTTATTAGAGATTCAAATAGAACATATCTTCAAGTTCAGCTTCATACAACTCTCAGAAGTGGAATTACAGGGTGTCAACAAATTAACGACACATTTTTAAATGTTAATAACTTTAAAACCAAGATTGGCATTGCAGCTCGATGTATTCATAGAGGAAACTTAGAGAATTATTTTGGTACCAAACATAATACAATTACCTTTTTTAGAAATCATTTTCAATGTTAATTACGTCAAACGTAAAGAGCACTCTTCGATAAAGAAATTAATCAATTAGTTTAGCAACTGATATAAAAAGCTATTCAGTTCTTTATGTATTACTCAAAAACAATTTTGGTGAAGTTGGGGTTTTCTTTTAATGGTGTATTCAATTAGTCTTTGTTAGTTCCATATATCCTTATCAATCAATCAATATACACTGTACTTGCATGACATGCATATCCCATGAAAGATTCATACAGGGGACCAACTTCATAACCTGACTTTCGAACCATGGAGCAATGAGAGTAAAGTTTCATATGCAAGTAAACAAGGACACACTGCCCCAATGAGGCTCGAACTGGGGACCCCTGTATTGGGAGTCCTATGCTCTAACTGCTGGCCATGCTCCCCTCAATCATGATACATGTTTATGTACATAAAGACTAGATCTGATATACATGTTAAACAGGCAGTGCTTACCACACATATAATATTTACATCTCTTAAAACATTCACTTTTACCAAAATATATACAAAAATGTGCATCAATTTAGAATTTGAATGAGTATTTTATACAAAATATAAAACATACTATACGTACCAGATATATACACTGCATAAAACTATATATTTTCTTTTACAAGGTGATTAATAATAAGCACATTCACATGAATACAAATACTGTACAAAATCTTCACCATAAAGTCATCAAACCGTGAACAAAAATGCATGGCTGAGGTCACACTTACCAGCAGCAAGAACCTGCAATCTGGATTTTTGTTTACACTGTCTGAGAAATTATGGCAAGAACTTGAATATTCAAGGTTTTATAGACTCTTGACTGCTCTATCTTAGAGCAGCAATGTTCAAAGCTAACTGATACTATAAAAATAGAACTGTGCAATAATACTTGTTGTGGAAAAACCCTGTAACTACATTTGTGATGCTGTACACTAAAAAGTACATCTTAAATCCAAAAGAGAAAGTTATTAATGTTGGCGGAGAACTTGTTTATTTCCCTTTAATATGGTACCAAATTTGTATCAACCATGTGTTTTGGTTCAACAAAACAACCAAGATCTGGCTATAACAATTACAACTTCAGAGTATAATGCAATTGAAGTTTGAGATGAAGCCTAAAAAATGATGTTGAATTATTGAAATTACAAATACCACTTCTAAAGTCAACAGCTGGCGTTTTGGATGTCAGATTTCAATCAATTTCCGGGCCAAACTTTTAACTGTGCAGAAAAGCTTTCCAGATTATAATCTTTCAAATGTGCCAAATATAGAAAATTGCTAATTCTAAATTTGAGCTAGAAGTGGAAAAATGGCAGTGTTTTGTGCTCAGCATTAGGTGTGAGCAAAAAATGGATCTGACATGGTCATAAAATCTTGAAACTTTCATATTTTCAATACTTTTCGTACTGAACGAACTGGTTGTTGACAATGTACACTTAAAGAACCAAAATTACCTCAGCATCAACTTCCCGACCTTTATCAGTCATCACAGCCAGGCAGTGAGTATATAAAAATTGACTTTGCCACAACATTATACCTTTTGATGTACAGAACAGTTGCTATTGTTCTGAACAGTTTCGGCCAACTAATCATTTTAATGAAAATTAATACCATAGGTCAAACAAATTGCAAAAGTAATGATATTTACAGGATAATATTAGACAAACATATACAATAACATCTGGAAAAGACATCTCTGTAGTATGGTTAATGAGTTATATCCAAAAACATGAAAGGTCATATCAGTGTTACGTGATATGCCCTATGGGAGACAACAATTTCAAAATCGTTGGATTTTTTTCTAAATGGTCTCAAATTGTTTCTCTTGCAAAACTATACATATCAAGTAATATTTAGCAATGGCTCAGATGTACTGTTGCTTTGGTTACAGATCAAAGTGAATTTGGGGTTTGAGGATCCAACGGTTAATATGAACTTTGTTTTGCCTGATACCATAGCAACCACTGATCTAAAGCACTTTAAACTAAATGTAGACACTTTTGTGAAAGGAACATATTGAGACCATTTTGAAGAAAATCTGACAATGTTGAATTTTGTGTCTCCCATAGGAGCTATTGCATGACCCCTGATATGACTTTTCACGTAATTGGATATAAGTCATTAACAATACTTCAAAGATAGGTAAAAGTACTCTTTTTCTTTGTCATCATGAGGAGAGGAACACGTTGAAATGGTTTTTAACATGATTTAACCAATTTTGAAATTTCATGATCACTCCCATGTTTTGGCAGCCATATTGTTTTATGCAAATTAATCACTGTTCCACCAGGTAGATTTTTCTAAATTTTTGATATGTTGTTGAATGTATATGCCTGATATTATCCTGTAATTGTCATTACTTTTGCAATTTGTTTGCCCCATTTTTTTATTTTTACTAGCCAACATACATTATAGAAAGTACAGATACAAAACAGGACTATTTGCACTCTAAAAATTAGGCAAAGTTTTTAGATTGCACCATGCCTGGACCAACACTGCACGAATGTGTAGCAAGACATAAGACATAATTTCAATTCTTTCCACATACAGTAAATACAGTGTGTACACAATTATAAACATTATGGCACATTTAACTTAATATAAACATTGTGGAAGAGAGCAAGAAAATAAGCCAACGGCCTGCCAGGTTCTTGTCTCCAGTACAGAATAATATGAGAATAATAAAAATACATGTAGGCTTGCCTTCCTCCCAAACCACAATTCGATAGCCAAAGAGTGGAGTGGGAAGAAGGTGTGGCAAAGAAAAAATACTAGAATTAATGCAACAGTGTCTGTAATTCAGTAATTCTGTAATTTATCAAGAAAATTGAACAGAAATTGAATCAGTAATAATAAAAATATACAAATAAATTGCTCAATTAACTTAATTTTTGAAAGAGAGCAATTTCATGTTTAACTGAAAATTATAACAAAAATAATGCTACCTTCCTCTCAAACCACAATTCGATAGCCAAAGAGAGGAGTGAGAGGAAGATATGGTGCATATAACTATAGGGCCTAAGTCAAGGCTACATCAGGTCCTGGTCATGCGTGAAAAGCACATCACTTTACATCTTACATTTTTCCACCAATTTGTAAGTATACTACAATAACGCTTGACTAGCTCAAGAGTTACAATCCCAGTAAAAGTATCCTTCCATTGCCATATAGACCATATCGATAATTGACCTACTCCCGCCGTTGATGGGGTAAATCCACAGAATCGGACGAGGAACGGAACTCAGAGCAAGAGCAAGTAGTGTGTTTATCATACTTGGCCTCGTTCTGAGTTCCGATTCCCTGTCCGGTTCTGTGGATTTACCCCATCAACGGCGGGATTATGTCAATTACCGATATGGTCTATTACAGTTGAGCCTAAGTGCCAAACTCACTCCATAGGAGCTTATTGTGGAAGGATGTTGCACTTGATTGATCCCTATTAATTGTAAGCTTTGTACTTACATGTAAGTACACAAATTCAATATATCTATACAATGCACACACATATTTCACATATAATTATCCATAATTTAAGTAAATTATTGCCAACACACATTTTTTGGCAATAGTTATTTAAAAATGTGATATTTGTTGTCTGGTATAGATTAAAATACACATATATATACATTTAAAATATTTCCACATTAAAGTATTAAAATACATCAAACAAATCCATTGTTTAATTAAAACTTGATAAATTCACATTTCATGTTGCTAGTGATTGGGACAAAGTTAATGCATGAGCCATGGATTTTGATGTGTGCAATACCCAGGAGGCCTGTAAAGGCAGAATTGGACAGCAACGCAAGTGCATTGATATTGTCACATTTCCCAAGCAAAATGGAATCATAAATGCAAATTTATCAACCTAACTCATACATGACAAAATAATATTACATATTTTGTGAAATGAAATAATAAGCCTTTCCAAGGCAATCATAAAATAAAATAAACCACCACCAACAATTTCAACAAAAACTACTGACAACCACACCATAGGTGTTAAATTGTCATGTGAGTACAAGAAAGTTGTATCTGCACTTTGGCTGCTGTAAGTTATATTTATTTAACCTAGTCACTAGAATGTGAAAAATCCCTTAAAATGTACCTGCCATATGTCAGTGGCTCTTGAAGTGGTTCGGTGTCACCTGGAGAACCATTTCAGGAGCCACTGACCAAAGAATGGACATTATACAATTTACAATCCAAACTAATGATAAATGGTAGCTATTGCAGTTACAACTTTTTGCACTCACATGATGAAATGCACTTCATACAGACAGGAACGCAGCACGCAGAGTGTAGTGAGCATTATCAGTCCACTTCGGAAACTTTGAATTCTGTAAAAATTGTATGCATATTCAAAATGTCCAAAAAGTACCAGAAAAAGGTTTGCAGAATCTGAATTGGATAATTGCAGCACATCAAATATATAGAAAGATACCAAAATCACAAATCACAATTTGACAATATTAAACTGCCAACAAAATAGGATGATAATACTTTTACAAGTCTTTGTGGGACATCCCATTGCAAAAAAGGGCCCCCAAAAAGATCACAATACTAATAGCATCATTAGTGGTGATATTGAAATCAGAATAGTGAGTTGATATTCGGCCTCCAAACAAAATATTCACTACCAAACATTTTGTTGTGAACTTGTGACGTCAATCTATGGGCGGCCATAGCTGTTGTTGGTTATAGACACCTTTCTTGATTTCACACGCCATTTTGGGTTACATGTCGATTTTGGGTTTAGACATCGTCATGGGAATTTTAGAGACCTTTTTCATTGCAAAAGACACCCTTATCAATATTGTTGACACTTGACACCTTTTTGACACCTATGGTCGCCTATAGTTTGACATCAGAACAAAACGTTTGGTATCGAAAATTTTGTTTTGAGGCCGAGCATAAATTGACCCTATACCATGAATAGTTTCAAACCAGTCACCAAGATTTAATCTTTTCATAGTATGCACTAATACACTGATAGACCAATTAATAAACAATCACCACTTATGATATAGAAAGTAGTGTCTGGTGTAGAAAAGGATGCCTAATATAGAACATGTTCTTGGTCCCTCCTGCTAGACTTGGCACAAGTTGCAGCAGTATTATTTGTATTTCCTAACCTCATCAATCTATACTTAACCATAGATTCATAGTATTCAAATACAGTATTTTGAGGGGATTGGTTACCATTATTTCTGCAAGGTATAATATCAAGACCTTGATACATTTCATCAAAAATTATCCTACATCTAGTGCAAAATAGTAATCTTCAAAGTTCTAGACTTTGCTAAATTTTTAAGCCATCAAGTACTTTAATAATTCATGAAAAAACCTCTTCCCTTCATGAGAACCATAATTGCACTGAAGGGGTGAGTACTTTGGATTCCACTACAGAACTTTTATGTATCAAAATATATAGTTCTTGAATCCATCAAAAAAGGAAATTAGTGGATGGTATGCAAGGTCTTTTAACCTTTATATCCTACCACAACTATGGCAAGGCGAGCACAACTAATTACTTTATACACGTTCAGGGCTAAAAATTTGTTGAGATTCCAAGAATCGATTGTCGCAATGATTCTCAGCCTGGGGTATCCAGACATGAGAATCAATGTCTCTCATTAAAATATGTAGTTATTGTAACTTTTTCAATCAATTTTGATTTTCACAAACCAAAATGAAATTTTACCCCTGGCTTTAACCATTAGAATGTATCCATTTTATGACAGGACTTTTCATGTATAACAAGCCGGTCCGGTTTAAATGTCCTTCCACTGTTGTGACAGGGTGCTTGATTTAGCTAACCGCTGATGGCACAATCATTAGGTTAACAAATTTTAATCGCTGTTTCATTTTGCCACAGGCCTTCTCATGTATAACTAACCGGTCCGGTTTAAAAGTCCTTCCACAGTTGTGACAGTGCTTGATTTAGCTACCGGCTGACGGCACAAGCATTGGGTTAACAAATTTTGATCGTTGTTTCATTTTGCCACAGGACTTCTCATGTATAACTAACCGGTCCGGTTTAAATGTCCTTCCACAGTGGAGACACGGTGCTTGATTTGCTTGCGCTGCTTGGAATGCGGCATCATTGGCGGCATCTAGGTCATACTGGCCAGCACCTGAAAATAACACAATTGAAAAAGATATTCATTATCTATTCTGGGTTATTGTTAAACAAACCTTTGCTCATCTGAAAAAATATATAGTTGGCATTAAAAGCACTGCCTTTTAGTTCTAGTCATAATGTATATAAATTCCTTTGCATGACTAGTTAGTTCGATCTATAAGAAAGAAAGAGTTATATAATAGGCTGATAATTTTTTTTTTTTTTTATAGAGCCATTTTGTTTTTCTTTGGTGATAATATGCACAATACAAATCCACCTTCACATCGTTATTCACCCATCGACTAAAGAACAGAGTTCTAGATAGCCAAATGATCTCAACTAGAATAACAAGATCAGGGTTAGTAGTCACTGGCTTTCTAAATCACTAGACTGAAATAGCTATTCCCTCTCTCATATAGGTGTTGATGTCCTTAAAAAATAAAACTATGACTGGTTTACAAAGAAACCTACTTGGCATTTCTCCTTCACATTAAAAACTAGTGAATAAAGCCATGTTATTTTGACAATAGCCAAGTATAAAAAAAGTTATCATTATATTATGCCAACTTGTTTTGAAGAAAATGTGGACATAGGTTAGGACATAATCCCTGCCATTACTTCCAAGAAAAATGGAGAGATTTACACCGATGTGTAATTTTAGATTGCAGTCAGGCCATCTAGCAAATGTACTAGAAAGTGTCTGATAATTTTCACATTGGACTAGTGCATGTAAATGTGCAATTATTGGTATGATAAGCTATTTGGAACCAGCTCATACTTCCCACATTGAGTCATAATAAAATAATTTTGGAATTTCAGTGGCACATCAACAGGGTGGGATCACATGCAGAATATGCCCTGCACAATAAACTTACATGCATATGTGATGCGCCAAATCTAAAAGTACATCTTCGTGGCCTTTTATAAAATATAGACCTATATATTTGTATTAATTGAAAGAGTATTGATGAGGCTTTAAAATGAAACATTTTTTTGACCATTGATCATTCATTTTTGAAGTTGCGATGAAAAAGGCAAAAACTTTTTTTTTTTTCTTATTTGCTTTAAAATTTTCAAGTTTAATTTGCATATTTCTCTAAACATGCTTAGCTGCAAAGATGAACATTTCAATTGTCACGTCACATATATCACCAAACACAATCATCTTGAATTAGCAAGAAACAATTCACAATACTTTACCTCTGCTGAAACTTACCATGAAAAAATAACTATTACAGTGGAACCTCTTTAACACGAAATCTGTTAACCCAAAAGACCTGATAACACAAAACTGATTTTCAGGTCCCTGGCATTGAATCTATATTAAAAATGTGATGCATAACACAAAGTAAAATGTGTGGCCCCACAGATTTCGTGTTAAAGAGATTCCACTGTAGATGGATTCAGTGAACATGCACGAGTATCTTAAATCATGCCCCATTTAAAGTTTTTGAGGTGGTACTTTTCATCTATTACCAGGCATGTGCGATAACAGATTGGAGTACAAATACGAGTATAAAGTAACTCATTCACTGGGGTAGCCATAAACATGCACAGATTTCAACATACAAACCATGCAAATTGCAACAAGTAAGGGCCAAAGCATTCATGTACTATACAATATCGTAGAGTGCCAGTATATGGCATATTTTTCCAGTTTCTATTTCGCTTTATCGTAACAATATGGTTGATAAATTGTGACAAATTATTTATCAATTCTGATTCAAGTTAGTCCGATCCATAGGACATAATTTATATTTTTTTGGTTATTACCATGCAAAAATTCATCCACTGCCTGTGCATAGAAATACCTGAGTTCTATTATTATAGTCCACTGATTTCACCCCGAAAAAAATTAGGGTGAGATCAATGGGCTATCTAGAACTTGGTCTTTCTATTCAGTGGATGATTTATGATGTGATCAGGGTGATGGTGGATTTATGAACTGGATAGTATCACTGAAAAAATAGAGGTCCTATGGATCGGACTAATTCGAGAAGAATGCAACTGATATTTTAGCATTTGTTTAGCCAATCATATCTGTTTGTTTTGTTGTAAATGCCATGTTTTGAAGAAAAAAAAGATGTGTCATAAACTGGCACTCTATGATATATTAAATCAAGGCAATAAATTAACAAATAGTGCATGATATCATAGTGTTGAACTTACTTTGCCTATTTCTGCACAAAAGTTGTTGACCTGATCATGTATGGAACTATTATTATAGGGAAGGCAGACATACAATGATGTACATGACAAACAGGTAGACAAGATATCAAGAATGGTTTATATTGAAAGGGGACGGTGTAACGGAGAGGGGAGGGGGAGGATGTAATGGGGAGGGGGAGGATATGACAAGGAAGGGTGAGGAGGGGGCAGAGAAAAGAAATTGAAGTCAACATTAAATGAGTTAGTGTTTGTATTTTGCACACGTTCTGAATACCTAATACATATATATATTTTGTTTTTTATTATGAAAACCTCTTTTACTTGAATTTGTAGCCTGGTGCTAAAATTCAGAATAGTCTTAATGTGAGGTTATATTACCCTGTATCCAATAGTGAACACATAAAATTGAGTATCGGACATGAAGAAATTACTTTGCACACAAGAGTTTGATAATAATTAAGAACAAATTGTACTAACAATCTCTGCAATTCAGCACAATGCATCTCATCAAAGTGATTTCACTTGCTGATTTCAAATGATTCATTCATTTGTTTGTTTGTTTGTTTGCTCATATCGTAAGTAAATGAAGTCAAAGTGGATATGTGCATTTTTTGATCATATAAATTTTCTAACCTTAACAGAACTTATAATGCAAATATATTTAACCCAATAGCCTCAAATTTGCTAAATATTTCATGATATCAAGTATATTTCAAGATAGGCCTACTAATGTTAATGAAACTCGATTCCCGGTTTCCCGTCACCCGCCCGCGTTATGAAATTACCCCCGCGTTTTGTGGACCAGATCCAAGAAAAAATTCACTATTTGCTAAAAATTATCTTTTGCTCATATTTGGTTCAATGAATACATTGTTTGAGGTGCATAAAAATCATTATCTTTGTTAGATAGCAATGTCCATGGGGAAAACTTCAAATCAATGCCCAGTATCAACCAAACAGTTTTTATTCTGAAATGATCGCAAAGAAAATAATGGGTTTCAATTGAAAATGGGAAGTAATGAATAATGAAAATGTTACCTCATTATGATCAGACAATAATGTAACGGGAAACCGGGAATCGAGTTTCATTAGCCTCATGCTTTTATAATTGACTACAAAAACTGTTTTACTTGAGCAGCACAATAACAACAATTTGTGCTGTCTCAGTTTTGAATGGACAGGCATTTCAATTAGCTGTCATGGTAACGGTCTCTATGCTTACTGATAGTTGCTTCAAATATGACTATCATAATTGTTCAGTAACATAATATACATACCAAACAAATACTGTGTAAAAATCCTGAGGCAAGCTTTGTTTCAATATC
>JXSR01S028981.1:5594-20996 GCA_000969725.1 Ophiothrix spiculata
ACAGTGAGTATTGATAGCAATGTCCATCCATTTTTGATAATAACTGCAAGCATCATACTTTTGTAATAACAATGATAATAAATTATAGGCTTGCCTAACGTGTACACATTTTACTACATAGAATGACTTGTGTAAGATTAGGAAAAATACATGGATTACATAGTTTAGAGACAATTTTTTTTTTATTGTTCTAAAGTAATGCATATAATTATATACCCCAATCATGTTTTTTGATAAAAATACCTCAAATATCAATTCATCATTTTTTGATGTAACAAGACAGTAACATTAAAACACACTCCTCCTGTAGGCAAACTAGTCAGGTACAATCAGTTTATATGTCATTTCATTAATGTGCAAGTTAAAAACAAGTTACAAAATATGTTTTCTTATTCTTAAAGCAATGCTTGAACTTGAAATATACAGCAAATACTTTGGAATGAGAAACCCGATGCAGACAAGTGAATCTTGAATGGGTTTGCATGTACTCAGTGCTTGATTGATGTTATCTTATATCTGATGTCATTGCAACATTTAGGGGACGGTTGTCTGGCTGGCTGGATGTAATTGACTGATAAAAGTACAGATTTTCTTTGAATTTCAATTGAAATCAAACAATCTATTAATTATGTAAAGTGTGACTTCATACATTTGGAAAACCGTTGATCTCTATATCTAATATCTATGTCAATGAATTTGCAGATAAAAATACAATTTATTAAATCTTTGAAGCATGTGACTGTTTGTCTCGATATCGGACATGCACTTTCTAATACTTCTATTTAATTTACTTTCGTAGGATTGGTAGATAAGTGAGAGTCTATAGAGTCTTTAACCCAAAACAGGTTGTAAATTTTAGCTTTAAGCACATTTTCCTTTTTTTTTAGTAGACGAAGTTGTTTTATGCATAGAATGACTTATGTAGCATAAGCAAAAATATACGGGATACATAATTATAAACATATATAGGGTTTTTTTATCACTCCAAAGAACCATGCATAGTTTTGTCCTTCAGACGATGTGTTTTGATAAAAAAAACTACCTCCCTTATGTCAGATCAATTTCTGTATTTTTGTTAATGTGTGTTAACATTGTAAGACAGTAACATTAAGACACACTCCTCCTCTAGGCAAGAAAGTCATTTACAATCAGTTGATATGTCATTTCATTAGCCTGCAACTTACAAACAGGAACTTCAGACCAAGAATCATTTTCTCTTGAACTCAAAACCTATGGATAAAAAGACTGGCTCAGCCACACGTGCTCCTCAGTGTACGTACTATATACTTATAAATGTCTAGTTACTGAATAATTATGTACTAGACAGCAAAAAGTAGTAATAAATATCTGGGATGAATAGCAATATAGCAATAACATAGAATAGAAAATGATCTTTGTAGCCTTAAGAGTTATTCCAACAAACATGGTGTGGCACAAATATATTCTTGCACATTGTGAATTAATCAACCTTACAGTTTGTTATTTCAGGGTTTTTGTCCAAAATATGACATAAATTTCAAATTTGAGTAAATAATCAGAAAGTCACATTTTATTCAATTTCCAAAATTCAAATAGTTTTTGAAAACTTACTGGGTACCCTATCAAAATATGCTCTTTTATTTGCATTTTCAACATCATATCCATGTAAACAGCCATAGAAATTAAGAAATTGCATTTGTATCTATTTTTTCAGTGATCTCATTAATATTCATGAGCCCCATTTGCACTTAATTAGCATATATATATTTAATTGTTTTAAATATAACTTGGACATTCATTCCTCTTAACATTGGTATATGACCTGTATTTATTAATGGTTATTTAGATCCATTCCCATGCCATTCAAAAATGTTGGTAATAATTGGTCCAAAATAGCCCCAAAACAGGTTAGAAAAAGGCTACGTCATTGACCGGGGTCCCATATGGACACGAAATCGCTGCCTAGGCAGCGCCCCTCGGGTGGCTTGGTATAGGTGGACACGGGATTTGGCTGAGCCGAGGAGATAGGCTGAGAACGAAAAATGGTAGGTAGGAGGTTAGGGTTAAGGTTTGTGTTTTTATTGAATCTTATAGAGATATTCAGATGTTGGTATGTCTTTTCAAGCTCTCTCTCTCTCTAGGTTTATGAGCAGACATGATGCATTGCTTGTTAGTGACCCTCGTGTAGATTGTATTCACCAAACACTTGAACTCAGATGAAGTTACTGTAATGAGCTAGATTTACATCTGCTTACAGCTGTACAGAGGCTTTGGAGACAAAGTAATGTATCACCAACAGTATCTGCTTGCAAAGAGTAATGGCATTTAAGGTCAAAACCATGACCGATGGATGATGCGGTCAAATGAAATGCTTACTTATGCTGAAGGCTATTGTGTAAGGTTCAAGGATGCCACTTTTCAGACTGAATTCCTACTTTTTTGTCAAACTTTCTCTGTACAAAAGAATAGGCAAATTTGAAAATTCAGGGTTTTTCAGGCATTTTCAGACTTTTTGAATAGTATTGAGTGGCATCCCTGAAGGTTATTGATGCTTTTTACAGATTCCTATACATTATTTTTTAACAAAACGTCTTTTGGGGTTAACTGCTAGTAGTAGTTATTTAGTTATTTTTTGTTTAGAATATTTATTATAATTTGTAATAAATGTTTTTAAGTCACTTTTTTTTAACATCCCAAATGAGATATCACCATTATGTTTCTAATTTCATATTACTTACGGGACCTTACAACATTTTTTTTTTGTATGGAGACATGAATGTTTCCAACATTTCAAATTATTGCCCAACATCAGTAACTAATCTTAAGTAAAATTCTCCAAAGATTCACTTTGATAGAAATAATTCTATTGCAAGGTTGTTGCAGTTGACATTTAGTGATCTAATCTGCTTAAGGCCTAAAAACACACACGTTTGTTTGCCCTCGGTCGCCCTAAAATGCCCAAAATTTGGGTCGGGTATTTTATTTATTTATTTTTTCTTCAAACATGTAAAATATGAAAACAAATTTAGTATTAAAACGTAGTATAAAGTCATATTTAGAAGTATAAAATGCATATTTCCTCTAAATAATGACCCACAATCTTTGATTAAGCCATGCATTGCTTGGTATTCACGATAAAATCCATGGAATAGCATCATTCTTTAAAATATATGTGAAAAGATCAACCGACCGACCGACCGACCCAAAATTTAAATTCTTCCACTGGAGGGCAAACAAACAATTTATTTTTTTGGCCTAATGCATAATGATTAGGCCTAAAAAAAAAAAATGTTTGATTGGCGTAACCCGACCTACCCTAATTTTACCACCGACCCTAAATATTTTTATTTTTTTGAGCATGGTAAAAAAAAAACCAAATCACCAAATTTGATGGGAATCGATTCATGGGAGCCCAAGATATGGCTTGCAGGACATTCAAAATGACAAATAAAAGATGTTTTACAGAAAAAGTGAAGATGTTTTTGTATATGTGCCATATATTTTGTGTTCTTGTATGTGAAACATAGACTTACAAAATAAAAAAAAATATTAAAAAAAAAATCCGACCTACCTGCCCCATTTTTTTTTCTATGTTACGCCAATCAAACAATTAATTTTTTTCGGCCTTAGCTGAGTTCTAAGTGTTTTCTTTTGACACAGAACAAAATTTGATCAGTGTTTGAAGGCCAAGGATCTGAGCTGCTGAATTTTTAAATAATGCATGAAAATAAGCATTGAGAGGATGCAATATAGTTGGCATATTGAAATTTAGGTTGAGGACATTATCTTGTTTCTTACGAAAATATTTATTAGAATCGTGAAAGTAATTGTGCATCACGTAGTAAGTATTGTTCCTACAGAAATAAACAAGCATATGTAATGAAAACTGAGCTATGTGTATAGCACAAAAATCAGGCTTATATTTTGTAACCTTAACTGCAAATTTTGGTTCTTTACCCATTTGTAGATTCCTTTTTTTTTCTAGTTAGAAAAGACTTTTAATGTTATAAACTTCTTGCATCAAAACCAAATATGTGATGCATCACATCAAAACATCTTTTTTTGTGTTTTGTTTTCTGGTTGTGAGAAAAAATGTTTTATCAATTATAAAGAAAATGAAAAGAAATTTAACCTCTCTTTTAATTTGATTATAACTGTAGTTTCTTATGAGCAATTTTCAATTGTTTTGTACCAACATAAAGATCTTTTTTTAGGATGCATGTCTAATGTAACACCCCAAAATATATGTTTGATATGACGTGTCACATGTCATCATGTGAGTGTGCAAGAAAGTCATATTTGCAATAGCTGCCATTTGTCGTTAATTAGGATTGCACACTGTATAATTTTGAGTCTTGAGTGAGTGGTTCTTGAATGGTTCTTTAGGTGACAAATTATGTCGCCTGAAAAAACATTCCAAGAGCCACTGACATAAGACAGGAAAATTTTGAGCGGTTTTTCACATTCTAGTGACAATGTGTTAAATGAATTTAACTTAAGGCAGCCATTGCAGATAGGACTTTCTTGCACGATTGTAACATAGCCTAATGCCAACTCAGGAAGTCAGAAATTGACAAATAGAATCAGATGCTGTCAGAATAGGATGCTGCAAAATGTAAAAATTGTGTTGGATTTCTCTTGCTTGTGATTGCAAGTATTATATGCACTATTGGAAAACTTTTAGTATGACCTTGAAATATGTAGCAAAGATGCAGTTGACTGGAGTGAGAAACGTCTTACTGGCATCTATGTAAGTGTGCTTGTACTTAATGCCAAAAAGATATGATCTTATATAATATTGGATGTCATTGCAACATATAGAGGAATATTATCTGACTGGGTGCAATTAACTGATTGATAAAAGTACATGACTGTCTTTGAAATTCAAACAATCTATTGAATCATGTAAAGTGTGACGTCATCGATTTGGGAAAAAATAGACCTTGCTATCTCTCTCTCTCTCTCTGGATTGTAAATGAATTGAATTTAATCTTTGAATCATGACTGTATGTAGATATGCACTTTCCAAAACATCTATTTAAAGGGGCATTGGATAAATTTTCCGAAATTTTATTTGTGGATGATTTACACTTCATATGTTAGAAAATAACAGTCAATTACCTGATATCGGGAAAATTTTGATCAAAACCTTCAGAAAAGTCAAAAATTTGAATTTTGTTTTGTTTGTTGATTATGGGTATGAGACTATTAAACGTATTGATTGATTTTATATAACAAGAAAGAGTCAAAGATTTGTTTGTAAATCATTCCTTTCACATTATAGATTGCAAACAAACAAAAAGAAATTTGGAGTTTACTTTGAATCTCCTGAAAAGGTCAATTTTAAAAATTCAACTATAGAGGGCAGTATTTATCCTTGTCGATAACGATAATTAAAAATAAAGGAAAATTTAAGTTTTTTGATATATAGGGTTTGAAATTTACGATGTCATTTTGCAGTTTTTCAACTTTTCTAATTATTTTTTCTTTCCTTATTTTCTTTTAGTAGAGTGAAAGGATTTTTTAACAAAAGATTTGTCCACTATCTGTTGAGAGGTCAAGACATGTAGGTGAAATTATTTATTTATTTTATAGGAAAAATGCACTTTTGAATAGTGATGATGTCAGGTTTTCCTGACAATAGAATGTAGAAATATTTGTTTGAAAAAGAAAGTTTAGACTGAATTTAAGTTTTCACATATATAAATATATATATATAATAATAAATTGATTTGTGATTTAAAAACTGTACAGGTATCATTATAACAGTGGCGTAGCCAGACTTTTTGGTCAGGGGGGGGCAAAGACATTTCGTCCTGATTTTTTCTCGATTTTCCCCCAGCGTTTGCACATTTCTTCCCATTTTTCCCTGCAAAAAATCAATTTGTACACCCAAAATAAATTTAAGTTGATTTTAAAAACTGACACCAAAAAAAAAAAAGGTTTTAAGCGTTTTCTGCACATCTCTTGACACGATTTTCAATTTTCAGCTTTTCCCCATGTTACCTGTCTACCAGCTGATCTCTCATTTTTCTTGTCCTTCCCGATTTTTCCCGCTTGCTGTCCCGATTTCCCGCTCAATATTTTGTCGGGGGGCAGTCTGCCCCCCTTGCCCCGTGCTGGCTACGCCACGGCATTATAATTTTTTCATACGTAAAAATAAACCACTCAGCAGCTTGTTCATCTGTTAATGCTCAAATGAAATACTGTTGTCCAGTTCACATATCGCACAGTAGATTGATGGAGAGAAAGAGAGCGAGGGGAGAGTAGAGAGAGCCATTACTGCTGCTGGGGCAGTTGTAATACATTATTCTCATCTTTTTACCTTGCAACCTGATAGTATTAAATCCCCATGATACTGAAGACGTTGTAAACAGCATTAGGTATGCCAAATCACCGGTGGATTTCCATTGCAGTTAGCTAGTTGGTAGCATGTATATGAAATAATTTCCTTTGAATTTCTAGTTACTGAATAATTAAATTATATAATTGCTAGATAACATGAACATTGTATGCTATGACCATTTTAATTTGTATTCTGTTTCATTTTTTTCAAGAGGCAAATTTTAAAATGAGACTACTACTGTAATTATTGTCGTGGCCCTCAATAGACAGTCAATAGAAAATTGTACTCGCTCTCATTTTTCTCAAGATTGCCAACAAATTTACAAATACAATTTCAGATGTGTAACATCCCTCAGTCATGGAATCGTATTGGCAAAATGTCAGAATTTTGATGAATGTGATTCTTTGTGATTAGAATGTGGAAACGCCTCTTTAAACATGTTTTTCAGATATCATGCAAGAAAAATCCTTTTTGGAATTCTTGAGGAACAGAAATTGTTTTATTTTTTACTTTGACACCACTTTTACAAGACAATTTAGTTTGCATGATGAATTCAATTATTTGTTTGATTTGAAGGAGTCTTAAGATTATGCTATATTTAAAAAAAATGTTACTGAAATGTTAGGAGTTTCCAACTAGAGTTGAAGCAATAAGTTTGATAAGATCTCCACCAGAGTTATACATATTGGGTATCCATAAATGCAAGCATAATGCATAGCTTGTCAGTGACCCTTTAGTAGATTTTATTCGCCAAACACATGGACTCTGATAGAATTACTGTAATGAGCTTGATTTACATCTGCACAAGGGCTCTGTTACACATCATGAAACGTACGAGTAACGTACACTGGTTTGGTAATCGATATACATGTATATCAGTGACCAAAACAGTGTATGTTATTCGTACGTTTGCGCTCTGTACGGTGATGTGTGACAGAACCCTAAAATGTATGTAGAGACTTGGAGGCAAAGAAATGGATCACTGACTGTACTGGCTTCCATATAGTAATGGCATTTAAGGTCAGTACAAGGAATGATGCATGATACACGATGGATGAAATGGTCAAGTGAAAAAGTTGTTTGCGCCGAAGGCTATTGTGTATTAAAGGTTATTGATGCTTCTACTGATCCTCTATACATTATTCATTGTAAAATATCCTATGTTTCCCCTTGTAAGGTGCTAGTAAAGCTTAGTTGTTTTTCAGAGTATTTATTGTAATAAATCTTTCAGTTGTCATTTTTTACCATCCCAAATGAGATATGACCACAAGGTTTTTAAAGGGAACTGTACCACATAGCTTTTTGTGAACTCATGAATGTTTTAGAAACCAAATCAAGAAAACTGGAAACATTCAGGAAAGAAATTTTCTATGATAGTTCCATCACACGGTTGTTACAGTTGACCCACAGCAATTTAAATCTGCATTATTAATGAATTGCTACATGTTTTCTTTTGACCCACAGCAATTCAAATCTGCATTATAATGAATTGCTACAGGTTTTCTTTTGACCCACAGCAATTCAAATCTGCATTATAATGAATTGCTACAGGTTTTCTTTTGACCCACAGCAATTCAAATCTGTATTATAATGAATTGCTACAGGTTTTCTTTTGACCCACAGTAATTCAAACCTACATTATAATGAATTGCTACAGGTTTTCTTTTGACCCACAGCAATTGAAATCTGCATTATAATGAATTGCTACAGGTTTTCTTTAGACCCACAGCAATTGAAATCTGCATTACAGGGTGGATCAAAAAACTTAGAACCCAAGTTCAAGGTCATTTTTCAGACAGTAATTGTACCTCAATCAACTTGAAATTGCCAAGGAATTGGAGTCAATTTATTTTAAACCATCCCTGAAAGTTTTATGCAATTTGCATCATTAGGTCTTAAGATACAGCTCTTTATGTAAACCGTCCTTCAAAGTGGCTTGTCCACGAAGGCTTTTCTTTGTTTTTGTCTTCAATCTGTCCCCCCTAATCTGCACCGTATTTGGTTCCACACGTGTTGTACTGCAGGTTAAATTACGCATGTTTATCTTATGAAAGTGATTGATCATCAATTTTGAATTGAATGATGTACCTGAACATAGCTTCAGATGGTGGAGCCCCAGTTTCAGCAACGTAATGGTGCAGTTCAGATTACTTGTTCATACAAGGGGTCTCTGAACTCAAGCTCGTGTAATTTTGATTGTTTGTTTGTTTTTGTTTGTTTTGACTTCTTTGGTAATCATTTCCAACAGAGTGGTTAGATTTATTCACTCAATCGTTGTCATATAGTTTTCAGGCCCTTGGGTTCTGTAAAGTGACGAGATTACATTGAAGGTCTTCGAAAGATCAGCTAAGAAAATGCATTGAAAACGCCTTCAATTCATGCAGAGAACGCCCGTAACACAACATGCAGTGTAATACGGGCAGGTTAGAGTACTTAAATTTATTACACATCAACGTTGTGTAATCCATTGAAGGGTTTAAGTCAGAAGGAGAGAGCCTGAGCAATCGTGGACAAACCACTTTGAAGCAATATTCTAATAAAGGGCTGTATCTTAACAACCAATGATCAAAACTTGATCAAAAAATGCAGGAATGGTTTAAAACCTACCACACATGATGCCTTTGCCACCTGAAGTTGATAGAGGTACAATTACTAAGTAACAAATGACTTTGAACTTGGGTTTTGAGTTTTTTGAACCACCCTGTATAATGAATTGCTACAGGTTTTCTTTAGACCCACAGCAATTGAAACCTGCATTATAATGAATTGCTACAGATTTTCTTTTGACACACAGCAATTCAAATCTGCATTATAATGAATTGCTACAGGTTTTCTTTTGACCCACAGCAATTCAAATCTGCATTATAATGAATTGCTACAGCTTTTCTTATGACCCACAGCAATTCAAACCTACATTATAATGAATTGCTACAGGTTTTCTTTTGACCCACAGCAATTCAAACCTGCCTTTCAATGAATTGCTACAGGTTTTCTTTTGACACAGAACATAATTTGATCAGTTATCCAGGTCTGTTATCTGTTACTTTCGGGGTTTTATTTCCATGAATGGAAATAGGCACTGAGATAATGCGGTACTATCAGAATGGTACTGTTGGCTTGAGGACATCACGTTGTTACCCTGGAATACATGTACTAGTATCTTGACTATAATTGTTCACTGTATATCCTTTCCAAAAAGAAAGAAATCAGTCTAATGCTGCTTTCATACTGTGTTATTTTGTAGCTTTGTTGCAAGTCACAATGAATTCTACTTACAAAACAACAAGACTGCAAGCGACAAAATTCTTGTTGGTGTTGCAGCAAAACAGATAGTGTGAAAGTAAAGGCACAACAGACCTACAAAGCTACACTAGTATAGTATGAAAGCAGCATTATAAATGTTGACAGCAGATTACTGCCCCCTTGCAATAAAATAAACTACAGAAACAATGTTATAGGATTGTTGGGAAACATTTCTTACAAATCATTATCATCAAAGCATGCAACATGTGTTTTCAGTCATTTCTACTTATTGCAAACATCATAAGAGTTTTATAAAACGGATCCAGTTGAAAGTTTGAAGCTTTTCCGCAAAGAAAATATCCAAATTAAGAAGAAGAGAAGAGGAATTATTTCGAGGATACATTTCTCTTTGAAAATTCTGTTTCAAGATCACTGTAATTGACCCATGGCGATTTCTGCAAATTTAACAAATCTACATAATGAAATGCTGAGTTCTAGAGGCTCTCTTTTGACACGGAACAAAATTTGATCAGTGTTTCCAGGTCTGTGATCTGTGCTGTAAGGGTGTTATTTAATGCATGGAAATAAGCACTGAGATAATGCGGTACTATCGGATGTTTAATATTAGCTTGGGGACATCACCTTGTTACCCTGGAATATGTGTATTAGAATCTTGACAATAATTGTTCATTATCTAGTGAATATTCTTCTGAGAGAAAAACAAAAATCAGATATAAAGGGAACTATATCAGTGTTTACTGCACAGCCAGGCATCAAACTAAGTCAACCTTATAATTGCTGTGTTATTAGACAACATGTAAAGAAACCAATACATACTGTATTGGGGTTTGGAATACATATTCAAGCATTTTCCTAATGAATTTGATCACAAAATGCATTTAGATGTTACAATTTGTATTGTAAATTCACACTTACTGTAAAGCACTTTAATTTCACAGCATTAAAATTTAGCGAATTTGGAAACCCTCACTTTTTGGGTGCATTTTAATTTCACTAATATGAATCATCTTGCTATTCAATGCTATGTTAATAATCATTTTAGCGGCATTTTAATTTAGCGAATTGTGATACTAGCGAAATTAGCGAAATTAAAATGCTAGCGAAACTTTCATGCTTTACAGTAATTAAGAATAGTAATTCACAATCAGGTTTGTTCCTGGAAAGGATAATTTTGAATTATTAATTAATGGATTAGTAAAGTATTTTGCAAATCTGAAATCTGAAATTTTAATTTTGAAAAATCTAATCATATATTTCCTTGGTTTAAAAAAAAATAGTATTGGTTATTAAAGGGGCAATTCATGATCCACTTTTCACCCTCAAGGTCACCGCTATCAAAATTTAGTTTTTTAGCTTATCCGGATCCTCAACTGGTATATGTTACAACCCCCCAAACAATTTTTTCATATGTGCTTGCATTTTTGAGAAATGTGAGAAAATGTGTCATTTTCTAATTATTGTCGGGGGTGGGGGGCCTACAGTAATTAAAACACAGTAGCCTATGAGGATTTTCAAAATGCTGAAAAGCTTGTAACTTGGAAACAAAATGGTCGGAATCAAGTGAAATTTTCAGTAGATATTTATAGTGTACTCTTCTCTTTATTTAGCTAGAAAAGAGGCGAGGTTTTTGTCACATCAAAATCATGAATTGCACCTTTACACTAAACAAACTGACTGGTTCACATCAAATCCAAGGGAACATGCACCACGTCATGATGAAGACAGGGAGGGAGGTCCAGCTGAGTACAGATTACATTCATCATTTGAATCATTTAAACTGCACTGTAGAAGAGATTTTTTATGACCAATAGGTAAACCAGAGGAAAAAGTGGTCAAAAATCAACATTTATGAAAAATACAACTAATATTTGAAACATTTTAATTGGTTAATGTGAGCAGCCAAGATGTAACAGTTCATAACTGTGCCTCCAAATACCAATCTTCTTACTAAGCTCTCTCCCCTTCCAGGATTTGATATATGTGACCCGTCATATCGAAAGGTACCTTAATACCGGCATAGTAAATAACGAGATACAGGCCATTGAAGCTGAGTATAGTCAAAAATCACGTCCAAGGTCGAATTTCTAATTTAATCAGAAACGTTACCTTTGAAGTGTATTCTATCATATTAATCAGGTTCCAACATCCAAAAGATAAGACAAATGTTTTAAAATCCGAGATAAAAATCCTTTCTCTATTCACGTTTAACCAGTACAGAAACTTTAAACTTGATTTTCTCAGAACTTAAGTTTTCGGAATCAGCCCGATACCTTTTACCAATTTGGATGTAGCTTTGTAATCGAACATCCAATAACCAAAAGCAAGGTGTCATTTTAAAGCTTAAAATACAATCTTTCAGATGAGACCAAAAAATCAATTTTAATTTTGCCGACCTTAAGGTACCTTTCGATATGACGGGTCACATATTACACTTTAGTAGCAAGTCTAAAAATGGGACAAATTGATACCTTCATATCAGGTGTACATTTGCAAGATTATTGAGCAGGCACACCTTGCTCACACCAAATCAAAGGGCCCATGACGAAAACAGCTAAACATGATGCAGTATACAGAATCAAGATGGATCCTTCGCTATTGGGTTACACATTTTGAAGATGATTTGTGATGAGCATAATAAATCACGGAATGTGGTAGATTCAAAAAGGTCACGGCAAGAAAAGATGCTCAAGATGGAAACAGATCCATTTCTTCGCTGATATCTGTTTGAGAGTATGGTGCCTTGAGGCATACAACAACAGGTTGATCCCATTTGAATAATGTGCTGTAAGTGCAGTACTAACATGCGATGTCAAATCACCCTGAGATTTGACAAAGAAAACAAAGTGCTCTAAATCTCGTACATGTGAGACTAAGTTGTGGAATACAAATATACTGGTTTATCCAGGGTCTTCAGTGATTTGTAAATTTTTGATCAGCTAGGGATCATCGGGAGTCATCAAGTGGTTGAATTATGAATAACATAAGAGTGCATTTGTCTTGAACAAAGACAGTGGTTGGCATTTGATCGGTAGCAGAGACTGATGTGTGCTCATCTTTTATGCATGATTCAAGGGGGGTGGCGATGTGCCACCAAAAAGACCCCATATTTTTCTCTCGCTCTCACCGAAAGACCTCCAATTTTTACCAACTGTCACTCAATGACCCCCTATTTTTTAAACTTCTTTGTCACTAAAAAAACCTTCGCCATTCAAAGACCCACCATTTTCTTAATATGTTGTAATTTTTCAAAGTTTTATTGAAAATTTTGCAAAAATCATCAAAAAATTACAAATCAACAAAAATTGACAAATTTTGATAAATTTGCAAAATTGGTCAAAAAAAATTTGCAAAAATTGTCATAAAATTTTGCTAATTTTTGACCATGTGGAACCGGAAAGACCCTTCTTTTTGGTGAAATTTGCCCAAAGACACCCATTTTTTGCACTTTATCACTGAAAGACCCCCTTTTTTAAACCAAATTCTGCTTATAAGTACAAATTCGGAATTGATTTTCCAAGTCCTTTAATCAAGTTTCTCGGATGAGAAGATGTAAGAGGACCGGGGTTTCAGTTCTACTAAAGGCCTATTGATTTAATATCATCCACTCTTCACCATCTGACCATATAGCTCAGTTGGTAAAGTGTGGAGCTAGTATTCCCAAGGTCCCAGGTTCGAATCTTAGATGGTCAGTGATTTTTTCACTGATTGTCACTTTGTTGTTTGGATATGATTTATAATTATTTCCCTTTATATTAATTCGACCACATGTTTAATCTTCGTTTCGACTAAATCATAAAGTAAGAACCCTTGTGTTATCAAACATTTTGAGGTAATTTATTTGAGGGTAAATCAATGGCTTATTAAAATCTAAGCCCGTAGCCGGGGGGGGGGGGGGGGGGGGGGGCGTCGCACCCCCAAATTTGACAATGTACAAAAAAGGTCCACATAAAGTCCCTAAATGTCCACCAAAAGAACATCCAAAGCACCAAAATACGTAAATGTAGGTTGTTTTTTAATAAAATACTGCACAAACCTAAAAACCTATTTTATTTATTTATTTTTTTGCTTGTCACTTTGTCAAAACCACTAAAATTAGTTTAGGGTCGACCAAAACGAAAAATTTTCCTCCCAAAGGTCCACTTTTTGAAAATCCGCACCCCCTCGAAAATATCCTGGCTACGGGCATGTTGAAATCCCATCCAATATGTTAAACACCACTCAATAGATATTTTATTACTATTCAATGGAGATAGTTCTACCCTAGTTTTGTTCAAAATTTCTTAGAAATTACAAGAATATATACGAGTTACTATAGAAATGGCCTTGAAACATCTTAAGAACATCCTTTATTTCCAATATGTAAGAGCTTAAGCTTGACTTAAAGCTACTCAATTTCATGCATTTGGCAATCAAAACTTCTGTTATCATGAATTTTTTAGATTAAGGCATCCTTTTTCTGATTTAAAATTCTAAAATGATATGTGACCATCCACAACAAACCTCTAGTTAAGTTGGTACCAGTTCAAATAAATTTTACCTCAGATTCAAAAAGAATCAGCTTTGAAATGATACTTGTTATTATTATTATTGGTATTTATTATAAGCAAATCGTGGCCCGCAGGCCAAATTACATGCATATTCACAAAATTAAAAATTGTACTAATGTAACATAATCATATTGCACTTTAAACATCAAAATACACATCTATCAAAATACACATCAAAAACATTAAATTGCACAGATAAAGTTAAACCGTCAATAGTATCACAAACAAAAGATAATTGCACATTTAAAAACAACTCAAGATCCAATTTTGAATAATTTGAAAAAAGATATGCACAGAATGTAAAAAGTTAAAATCCAAGCCTCAGCCACAAGAACAAAATAGTAAAAAGGATCTATTTATTCAATAAACTGATAAAATAAGGAATTGGACTGTTTTGAAAACGTTTGGTTCGGCAAGAAATTTTGTTTTTGTTACGTAGAGAGCGGCCATGACTTTCAAATCTGGAAGGAGGGAGGAGTGCTTTTGTTCTCTCATTATTGGAGAGCCCTTCGGCAAACCTACGACAGTATTCCTCCCTCCTTTCAGACAGAGAGTGTAATTGACAACTTTCTAAGACCACGTCGTATGACTCATAAGAATTGCCAAGAATAATTCTACAGGCTCTCCTCTGTATGGATTCAATATCTTTGGTCTGTTTAGCAGATATACCAGAATGCCAAACAGCAGCAGCATACTCAAGAATCGGCCTGACGTAACCACCATAAACCACCCTAAGCTCGTCTCTATCAAAACCAAAATGCTTCAGAGTGCGTAACATGAATAATCTTCTGTTGGCCTTCATTAACATGTTATTGACCTGGGTGTTCCATTTCAGATTATTTTGAAGATAAACACCTAAAACTTTGGCCTCAGAGACATATGAAAGTGGATCAGAGCCGATTCTTAAGTTGTTGTTTCAAATTCATATGACACCCAGAAGTAGAGTTACGATTCTTCAACGCATGATATGTCAAAATACCTAAAACTAAGAAAACATCCATTAAAGTTGTCACATAATTCTCGTTTGTAATGGTCATTGAGCTGACACTGTTTTGCTCCCTAAAATTAATATTGTATTAAAAATAGCTGCAAATCGGTGAATTTTAGGTAGAAAAATCAAAAAATCTCAAATGGGGGCTCAACCACCTCTTATTTTCATATCCCAGGCGCTGCAAATATGGAACTCTCTTTATGGTCTCATTTTTTAAGTTAGGACCCAATAAAAGGTGGTTTTGTTACATTTCTATCTAAAATATATATTCTTTT
>JXSR01S028983.1:11679-23635 GCA_000969725.1 Ophiothrix spiculata
ATGTATACAAATACCATACATTAGATATGCTACAAGGAGCAACATGTACGAGCCGACAACTGGACCATTTTGCCGCGGCGGTACACATATACGTTGTGGCGCTTCATATACGTTCTGAACGAAGAAGAGTTCCCTGTGGATGTTAAATAAAATGATCATACTTACTTGAGAGACAAGACATCATTAATCCTTTCTTCCTGTGTAATTCCCATTGAATAGTTGAATAGCGTCGTCTCAAAGGCATATTTGTCAAGGGTAAGTGAGAATTGCAAACTGCATGGATCCAAAGAAGCCGAAACAATAAAAGACCTCATTGTTATCTGAAGATCAACCTCAACGCAACACTGTATACCCAAACAGTTGTCCATAACATCACATGACAAGTATGGCGGAAGATACGGCAGGTCAATCGAAGGGCATCCTGATTTTTGGAAAAGATCAGTAACTTAATTACAAAGTATAGGACCAAAACTAGATATGATTGCCTACTTCAAAGTTCACTTTTATGTTTATTTTACCTTATCCTCCTAGGCAAATTCTCGTCGAAATCCGTAAATTTAAATTTGTGTGTTTTCACCTAGATTCAAACCAAGGACCTCTTGCACATTAATCCCATTATTACTATGTCGAGCTTCCGAGCAGACACTACCATGGCAGCGATTTCGTGATCATAACTAACTCCGGCCTATGACGTATTTGTCAATTTTCTTAACGAATTGCGGATTTTATTTTACCTTTCTATAAAGATGTACAATTGTCTGCATGCTATTATAACGTGAAATGATTTTTCCTACGTCCAATTTATACTCGTAAAATGAATAAAACTTTTAAAAAATCACTCTGATCCGCTGAACATTCCTTGATTATTGTAATAATTTGCCATTAATACAACGACTGCTTTTGGACCTGTTACCTCCAATAAGGGTTCCACGGAAACCAGATTTGCATTCTTCTTCATTGAGAATTCCCTGTAGAATAAACAAGAACCCGTATGTAAAACAAAAGCATTTTTGAAAATTTGAATAGCGTATACTATGTATTAATATCAAAGATGAGGTTAATTAGACTGATTTTGCTTCTAAATTCATAAAAATTGATCAAACCAATCTCAATCATCAATGATAACGAATTCATGGCAAAAGTTTATTGGAAAGCACACTGCTTATTTGCAATAAAGCAACAAGTTAATGCCAGCTTTTCAAAATGCTGTGAGAAGTCAAGACCAACACCTAGAGCAGTCCATCACAGTGTTCGATAGAGAAACGCATTTGGACAAAGAAGGGAGAATATGATTCAAACAAATATTTATTCTTTATGAAGATCATTATAAAACGATAACGAATTAATTGATTGCTGCATACATTGTTTCAAAAATGAATACAAATTCTTGAGTACATACATGTGCTAAGTTAGTGAAAAGAAATGAAAAACATAGGAAGATAACTTGAGATTATCTTGGTCTGTTTATTATTTAAAAATTGCTTAAATGAAAAACTTATTTCAATGATTGAATAAATTGGAGAAACAAGGCATTGAAGTGATCAACTTCTTCCTGGCACATCCTGCGCGAATCATGATTGTCAATCTGATTGTAATATCATTATAAAACTCACATTGATTCCAAGTTTCAGGAGCGCAAATTCGATGGCTGAGTCGCCTATATTTCCGTTGAGGTATTCGATGAATCCCGCAATTGTGCCATTGCCGGGCAATTCTGCGGTTGAAAAACTGCACGAAGGAATCGGTAAATGTATGCCATCCAAAACATCAAACTGAGAGCAGATACCATCTACGCATGTCGTTATTGATAAATCGATCTTATAAACATCAAAATAAATGTCCTTATCAATCGAGTAGCTGCGATATTTGATATGAAAGAAATAAGATAAGCTAACATTTTTCATAAGCGTTTTTATTCTGTATTAATATTTTATCGTGAGTGTTGTTCATGTTCTAGTTTTTTTATTATTCGTTGCTTTAATTGTTTTGTTATTGTTATTAGGGGTCGCTTCTAAACATAACCGGCGGTGGCCTGCTGGTTCTGGGCGGCCCGACCGGATTAAACAATAGTCAACCACCAAGAACCGCCCAGAGCCGGCAGACAACCACAGGTTGATTTTTTTGAACGGCCCATTAATATCATTTTGTTGTGGTTGTTGTTGTGTTTAATCAATCTTTATTGTTTTTCCCACGTGTTTTTGTGTTCATATGAGTTCACCTCGATTTATATATTTTTTTTGTAAGTTTGTGTATTTTTATATAATGATCAGGTAAGTTGAATTCCTTTTCAGATATGCGTATGTTGTCGCAGATGCTTTAAGCAACGTACAGTAGCAGCAATATACTTTTTCTACTTAACAATACATGTTGAGACTATATAAACTATTCAAGCTTATTCCAACATTTGATCTTGAAACCAGCCCTGGACAAAATCGAGTACAAAAATAGTACAACATTCCTAAGGTGCACATTTGGAACATGATTTTTAAAAGTACAATTTGAGTACATTTATAGTACACAAAGTTGTACTATATTTGTACTAAAACTGTACTATAATTGTGTTCCAAATGTGCACCTTAGGAATGTTGTACTATTTGTGTACTCAATTTTGTCCAGGGAGTGTTTGACTCACCTAATCGCTAAATTATTTCCAACATTCACAGTCTCTCTGGTTCCCCATTTATACGTTATAATAGACGTATTGAAAGTAAATTGTTCAAATCCTATGTATACTTTGAAATTACACGGATCAATGATAACAGAGGCATTGAGCCACAACTTGGCGATATGAAAGTCCAGATTGACACAACATTGTATTCCAAGACATGTGTCGTCCAACACTGAACATGTCACAGTGTTTTCGTAGAATGGAACATTAACAGTTGGACATGCTTATAGATAAAATAAATAGATAAATAAATAAAGATTAGCATTTGAAACACAAATTTAACAGAAAACGCAATTGATATGTATATCTAATCATGATTTGCTTATATTAAGACTGAGTGAAAAGGGACTTTCCTGTCAATTGTAGGATTTGAACTAAAAGTAATTTTCGATCTGGATTGAGAATGACTTGAGGTCATGCATATACAATACAGTTATGAGTGGTGAGAAATATGTGAATCATATAATTTTGATACATAAAACTTACTTTCATGGTTTTGTGTAAGAACACACTGACTTCCGCCGTCAAAATATTGCTAATAAAGTAAATAAATTATAAATGTATATTAGAGAAACAATTTTTCTTATTAGGAATTGTGTGAGATGGTCACGAATTGCCCTATAGACTTTTCTTTACTTTCCAATAACTTTATATAAAAGGATGAAAAAATCCACTGTCGGAAGTCAACATATATTGTCAGAAGCTAGGTACTCTCAAACAAAGCCAACGAAATAAAATGCAACAGTCGAACGAACATGATATCGCAAGATCATATTATATATTTGTAAATTTATGTTTATTTAATAATGCCCATGCCGTAACAATAAATAAATACTGGTAAATGCTATGTATTGAACTTACTAATAAATCAAGATGAGCCAGGACTAGATCAATAGCTGTCCTTCCTACATTTTCCTCAAGTGTCTCTAGAAATCCAGCAACTGTTCCATCGCCGGGAAGAGTAGAAAAATTTTGGGAACAAAATGGTATCGGGAATTTTGTTTCGTTCAAAATTGGATACTCTTCAACGAAGCCTTCTAGATTGAGTCGGAACGACACGTCAATCACATATGCTCTTTCGTCATCAAGTTTAGTGATGTTGTAACTGGAATAGTAAGGTGCAACTGTGTTATAAATACGACAGAGCTATCGGATTCCGACAACTGTTTACGATAAAATATATATCAATATCAAAAAATATAAAGATAGTTTGATCCAGTTTTATTTTTAATTAGTCCTACAAAGTAAAAACATGATATTTATCAAACAAAAATTGATTAAAAATCATCATCGGTGTCTATCGGAATCCGATAGCTCTATCGGAAATGTTTCTGAAGAAACACAATTATTTCAATCTAGCATGATAGAGAACTGTCTTGTGCGGAATACCAGTATCTAGCAGACTTGCAGATTGTACGTCAAACTCAACCGCTAAGAAACGCTGTTATATATTTGTAGGTATGGTTGGCATTGCACACTTGAATTACGCGTCGCCCTCTCTTCTTTGACGATACATTCTTTTAAGATGGTTATTAATATCAATGGTAAAAGAGGATCCACATATTTATATTAGAATAAAATGTAAGGGTTTGTAAAAGTATTCAGCAAAGATTAAGTTGGTGTAGTAAAAAAAATGTATAATCGCTCGGAAATTGTTGTTTTCTCCTTGTTGATAGCTATTTTGGTAACTTACAATAACCAATTTTCATAGATTTGGATTATTACAAGGCATGGCATTGGTGTCATTGTCAATTCATCTGTAGCAATACTTCCATGGAGCAATAAATATGGATGAAAGTGAGATGCTATTGATTCGTATGTGATGACTATTTAAGTACATTATATATAAGAAACAAAATCAATATAATTAAAATAATAAAAGCTCACCTTAAGCTTAATGCATCCTCAATGTTAGTTTCCTTCTCAACTCCCCACGAGTATGAGAAAAGCGATATATTGAGAAACCAGGTCCCAATTCCAATGGATAATTCATAATCACATGGATCAACGAGAAACCATGTTCTACTGGTGATTTGTGCAATCTTATAATCCATGCTTAGGCAGCATTCAACGCCAAGACATGCATCTTTAAATCTACATGAGATACCAGATGGCAACATAGGAACTAACACACCAGGGCAACCTATATAAAACAACAATAAGAAGTGAACAATTGGTTAAAATGATAAATATTGAAAACCAGGATTTATGGTCAAGTCATTGAAGAAAGTTTTAATGAACGCTGAAAATATCCAAAATTCCAGTGACAGAATATATCAAAACATCAGATATACACCATCGCTGCAAAATAGCAGTGGATGACATCTGTGATCAAGAACCTATAAAGATTGAAAGTTGTGAACGCGAGTATAACTCTTATCGTTTTAAAAAATTGCAATGATATTTGTAAACAATATCAATGCAGAATGAACTTACCGTCATCAAAAGCAAACATTGATTCAGAACACTCGTCTACTATGATATAATCCTATAAAACGAAAGAAGTATTTATATTTCATTTTAATAAGCGTTTTTTCTATATTCGTGTACTCTTTACTTTCATTAGTATCAGCGAGTTATTGTTGTTCTAAATTGAATGAGTTTCAAAATAAGACAAGTGGGTGTATGACGTCTTTTTTCGTCTTTAATAAATTCTATGATAAACAAGAACATAAATCTATAAAATAACAAATCATTTAAAACTCTGCTGCTATAATTATGATAGAAGCCAA
This sequence comes from Ophiothrix spiculata, assembly GCA_000969725.1. Lineage (NCBI taxonomy): Eukaryota > Metazoa > Echinodermata > Ophiuroidea > Amphilepidida > Ophiotrichidae > Ophiothrix > Ophiothrix spiculata. The sequence goes on from JXSR01S028983.1 coordinate 17,080, forward strand.
TCACTTGAGTTATTTTGAGCCTTGGCAAACAAAATGAAACAATGTCTGTAGAACATAATAATTAGTCTAAGCTTTATTTGTCTCAGTACAGAGTATTAGTATCAGATTCAACAAATATTGAAGGCGACAAACCTGTAAGTTAAAATGGCGCAACAGCATCACGGCACCTTCCTCTCCTGCTATATCGGCCAGTTCCTGGACATACCCGGCTATGGTACCGTCTCCAAGTAAAGCCAAACTAGCGTCATTACCGCATAACGGAATAGGTATAATTGCATTTTGAAATATTGGGACAGTGGAACATGTTCCATCGAAACACACAATGACGCTTAAATCTATCGAATACTGCTGATCGTCTTCTAGTCTACGTACTGTGTATCTGTAACAATATAAAATCCTAGAATATGTTAACTGAAAGTATTGCATCTATTGCTAGAGTGTGCACTTCTTGAAAAAAATGCACAGAACACTGTTATTGAGTGAGAAAAACACTAATGCTGATATGATCAAAAATAAATGAGAAGAAAACAAAAAGAAATGAAATGTACTTGTACTTTGAAAAAATCTCTCTTTCTGTATCTAGTGATTTAGAGATCAAATATGCCATGTTGGAGCGTCACAATTATATCTAAACATGTATAATTGATCGTCTGCAAACGTTTGCTCATGCTGTTGTTAATAGCAAAATTTGCTATCTTTAAAGTTCAGTTCTTTGTAGGTGTCCAAATTAGAAATGTGTACTCAAATCAAAGTTCATACGTGCATGTGTAAAACATATTTGAAAATCAACGTAGCGCAACGGGAACAATCGTAAAACTTAAAAATTGTTCAGCCATGCTACTGGACCTTCAGCATCAAAATGTGACAGCTCATCATTGAGTTTTCAAGTATTTCATACTACGTCTTCATCTGAAAGAATCTGTTTGTGGAGTAGAATAGTATTAGTTTCTGCTGCTTAATGTTGCAATTGAATTATGATACCATTTTACATGCATTTGGATTATGATTTCATTTTATTTCAAACATCAAGAAAACGTAGTGTGATACATGTGGAAAATTAAAAAGTATCTTGACTTTTGGAATTGCAATAGCCAATTTTATATCTAAGGAAGACTTTCGTTTAAACGTAAATAAACATGTGATTAGTTAATTAGATGTGAAATAGTAATGTATTATTAACCTTAACTCCAATGCGGTTCCTATTTCTTGAGACTCTTCAGATCCCCATCCATAAGATGCGATGTCGACATCCAACTGCCATGTACCAAGACAAAATAAGAACTTCAAATCACAAGCCTGAACCTCAAAATACACGTTAGTCTGTATCTTGGTTATAATCATATCCAATTCTACGCAACACGTAATGCCAGGACACGGCATTGTGGTATAACAGTCATGTAACGCCGAATCAGCAGTGAGGGTAATAGACGGACAATCTGATAAAATTTGAAAGAAAAGGAAACACTTATATTATTAAACTTGTGCGTAATTATATAAACCTTGTATTCAGAAGGGTGTTGTTGCAACTCTCCCATCTCCTCAGATTTTTGAAACAACTTTTTAACTGTGCCGAACCTTTTTATTCTATGTATTTACTTATTTTGTGATGCCCAAATGTATTTTTATTTATCTGCAATCTATGATGTGAAAGGAATGTTTTACATACAATGTTTTGTCTCTTTCTTAGAATGTAGCATCAGTATACGTGTAGCGAACAGCTTCAGAACCCAAGATCAACAAACAAAATAAAATTCATTTTTTTTTATTTTCCTGAAGGTTTTGATCAAAATGTTCCCGTTATCTGGTATAAATTGACTGTTATTTTTTAACATATAAAGTGTAAAATCATCCAGAAATAAAATTTCGAAATTTTGTCCAATTCCATTTAAAACTGTATGACAAAAACGACCCGGATACATTTTAGTAATCTTAGACATTGCTAAAGTTTTATTGCGAGTCGATTGCTTTACTAATGTTTAGCTAATCATTGTATCCGGAAACCCACGAGACTCACATCCTGCGGATAAGTACATATTTTGATATGAACAGTGTCTGAGTGTTCAAGTGATAGTTGTTTTATCTATGTTCTACATTTCTTATCATGTAAAATGGAACTTACTGTTAGATGTTGGTAAGAAAGAACTGCTGCATCGTGTATCACCAATGTAAGCCTGATTTGGAAAGAAATGAATTGTCAATTGTTCGTTAATATATAAATCTGAACGTGACTGTAATTGACATTTAATAATATACATGTAATAATGTTATCATTGGTGCTCTTACTTAACAGTTCACTGAAGGGAGAAAAAGATGGTATCTGGATAATTAATCACTGCAGTGACATTGAGGATTCAGTATTAAACATGACTAATGTAATTTCTTATTTCGTCAAATATTGATTATTGGTTTTAGAGCACAACTAATAAACAGTTCCTGAAGGCATTTTGGAAACACGTATAATAGTCCGATAGTAGATAACACCTACCTGTAATCCGTATTTTCTAAGCACCGTGTCCACAGCTGTGTCTCCGATGTTCTGGTCTAGGTACTCCACGAAGCCAGTCAGTGTTCCATCACCCGGGAGGATGAAGTTGATGTAATCTGTTCCACATGTGGGGTTAGAAACCATCGTATTGTGCAGGACTGGAATTGTTGTACATTTACTATCAATACAGAGCACTAGATCCAAAGATAGACTTATGGAATCTGTAGTTTCCTCCTTAATTAGGTATCTACGATGAATTTGAAAATAATAACCAAGTCTCAGTATAAAATGCACATGGCGAATGAATAGTATGACGAAGAGAGAAAGGCGATAATGAAATAGAAGTAAACTAGATATAGCATACGACAACGAAAAAAATCTTGAGAGCAGAAAAAAAGCAATGAATAGAATGCAAGCTATTAAAATTCTCTCAGATGGTAGAAAGAGAATGTGTGATATTTTAGTAACAGTGTCTGTCAACAAGTCGTCACGCAACGCATATGAATATGCACCAGGATCATTTGTTCTGAGCACATTATTTTCACCGTTGAGAGAGGAGTGTTCAACCCCATGACATAAAGTCATGTTTGGGTTTTTAATAAAAAATTAAATTTAACTGTATAAAGAGCATGGAATTCCAAATAAGTGTTAATTTAATAAAAACTGAAATATAATTGTAGTACATACTAATTTCTCTGTAAATCATTGAGTTCATTTTCGCTTGTTATTTCAAAGTAAATTCATTCTTTTAATATAAAATTGTGATGAAAAGTCATTTTCTACCATTTTAAAGTTTTCCTAAAACGCTTTGAATATATTGCACTAAATGTATAAACAGACGAATAACGGAAAACGTACTTACTTTAAAGTCAGAAATTCACTTATGCGATGCTCCGCTTCTATTCCCCATTTATATGAGAATAACGTCACATTAGCTTCAAATGTCTCAAATCCAATCGTAAAAACAAAATTACAAGGATCGAGAGCCAACCATGGGGTCACCATCAATTCTGTTATTTTGAAGTCTACATTAACACAACAACGAACACCAAGACACATTTCGTCCACAATTGCACATTGGACGTTGTCAAGTACCGGTAAGCTGAACTCTGCAGGACAAGCTAGCAAAAAGAAAAGAAAACTTTTACTACAACAATTCAAACATGTATGTCTACTTTAAACAGAAAGATCAACAAATGAACTAATTAATTAAACCCGCATGCGCACCAAAATTCTACTCGTCTTGTTCCCCAAGGATGCTGCGTAGTATCATCAAAGAAGAAGAGGGAGAAGAATTAAGCTTTCTGCACTACATGTAAGCTGTGTAAAAAGACCTACTAAATCATTATTTTTTCTGTCAAAGCTTTCAGTGAGTCATCTCAAATGTCATGATTGCATGTTTTAGTGAATATAGTGTTAAAATATAAACCGGCAAATATTATACTAAACTTTCTGCATTTGATATTAATTAATATCACTATGTCTAGTCAGATATTAATTTCACAGATATGTTATTAAAACATGTTCCTTACATGTTGTTGGAATGTCGATACCCGGAAGAGTACATTCTTCATCAGATACGTAATTCGAAATACCGAGATGTTGCATGACAGCTTCTTCAGCATAATAGCCGATGTTATCACCAACTGCTTCAAGAAATCCCTTGACTGATCCATCCCCTGGTAAAATAAACGTCGCGTCTTGATTGCATAAAGGTATCGGGATTCTAGCGTCTGAGTAGATCACAAAGTTTGTAATCGAATCCTCAATGGATAATTGTACAGAGAGGTTGATAGAAAATTCGTCTGTTTCATCAATTTTGTTTACTGTAAATCTGTTGCGAAATAAAATGAATTATTCAAAAACAGGTTTTGATTTATTTGATTACGTTTTGATAGTCTAAAAGCTTTAATAAAAAGCGAATAGCGAGATATCGCGCATGACATGGGTTTAAAGGTATTATAATAAATTGTGTGGTACCACAATATCATATTTGGTCCATTATTATTCACCATTTGCAATAATGATATCACAAGTATAATATCTTTATCTGAAATTGAAATTGTACTTTTAGCAGGAAAAATACTTGATCATACCGTATCCACTCGTCCAATTCATCTTGTGACTTTCTGAATGTGTATCTATTTTATACCAATGTGCCAGAATGATTAAAATACTTTAACAATGTTTGGTCATTATGTATAATGATTGTACATAAAAGCTACAAACTTTTTCTCACTCAGGCAACAATATTTCATTCACTTACTGTCCTTGTATTATACTACCATATTATGATTCTTTAAGAACTGTCGGTTTATTGAAGAAATTTACCAGAATATACTGAATAATAAACCTACTCGATCATGATGGCACTGCCAAGGTATTCTATGATCTCCGAACCCCATATGTATGTAAATAAAGAAACATCCAAGGACCATTCCCCTAAACCAATGGTAATTCTGTAATCGCATGGGTCTACACTGATGAACGCGATAATACTTCTTTGCGTTACCAGAAAATCCATATCAAGGCAACACTTAAACCCGGTGCATGCGCTATCAAATACACAGATCACTCCGTCGGAAGTCGGTGATGGAAGATTTAGTGCAGAACAGTCCTTTTCCCTCAGAGGAATATAAAGCTCGCAAGGTGTTTCACTGATGTAATGCTGTAAAATGTCAGATATAAACAACAGCTTAAATAGATACGGTATTTGTGGGTAGTAATAAAAAGTGCATTGAAATTCAAAATGGTCGCCAGAGAAACGTATAGCCGATTTATAAAAGTATATGTAATTGAGACCTTGTCAGATATAATGTAGATCTTGATATTCTGAAATTTTATAAAGTACCTCAATTCCAAGAGCACTAAACACTAAATTGGTGACATCTTCGGTAATATCCTCTCCGAACTCGTCTAGTACTCCCGCAATAGTTCCGCTATCACCTGGGAGAAGGCTGTTTGGATTGCAGACTAGAATAGGAACTAATAGCCGAGAAAAGAGCGTAGTGTTTTCACAATTGCTGTCGATGCACAACGTAAGATTAAAGTCGATCTGAAAACTCCTTTCCTCATCCAATTTCTCTATACTAAAGCTGATGGGAAAACAAAATACATTTAGTTACAATTATATCTATTTCAAATCCCTATTCATTTGACACCGACATTAGAAAAGCGACGGTGCTAAATTCAACTTCCTTCAGAAAATTACGGCGATACCCGATACAACGGCTCGCTACACACACACCCTCATTTGTGCACACATCATCATTAATGATAACGTTGCATATAGCGCAATCCAAATATGAACATCAAAAATAGTTTTAAAACATTTAATCCATAAAATAATTCTTATGCTTAAACATGAGTTAAATAATTTAAAAAATTCATAGAACAGTAAACTCAGCTCAACGTATTGAGTTGGGAAAAAAGAATATCTGAATGATTTAAATTACAACTTACATTACTTGCATCGCATTTCCTAATTCAAGAATCTCCGTAACGCCCCAGTCATCCTCAAGCATTGTTTTGTTATACATCCATTCTCCTAATCCGACAGATAATTCAAAGCCACAAGGATCAATGGCTACCCATGCTTCCAAGAACAGTTCTGTAATTGCAATATCCAGAGCTACACAACATCTTATTCCACTGCAGAATTCTGTTCTTTCGCAAGTAAGAATGTCATTTGAACTCGGAGCCATAATGGATGGACACTCGATAGACAAACCTGATGGAATAGAAGAAACATACTTATGCTGATTTCAGTTATGAAATGTTATATCATGATTACAGTGCTTTGAGCCGTGCAATAGTTTGTTCCATTGCACAGCATGAAACAAACCTGTGTGATATCATGATATAAAACAAATATTGAATGCCTACGCACGTGCAATAGTACAAAATATATCATTCGGTCAAATTTAGACTGATCCATTTCACTCGGCTACGCCTCGTGAAATAGAAAAGTCCAAATTTGACATCATGATATATTTTGTAATATTGCACTCTCAGGCATTCAATATTTGTATACTATGGCGTGAAATAGACTCAGTAGACCTTAACGACGTT